>ML278318.1:0-55947 GCA_005239495.1 Nicotiana undulata
TATTTGCGATGTTGTTACTTTTTTTTCATTTCATATTTCGTTTTGGGAATATTATTACTTTTCTACTGTAAAAACTTTTGAAGTAAATTGGAAATGTTCGGTAAAGGCTGAAAGTTAAGGAAAATGAGATATTCCAGTAGAGATTGGAAGGTTAATTGGCTTTACTACTGTTACGTTATTTTTTTTTATAAATGTCAAAGTGTTGTGTACGTTGGCTTGTCTAGCGGGTTCAACGTTAGACGCAGTCACGGTCTGAAAGGTGGGATTTCGGGTCGTGACACTAGGGTTTTCAAATATGAAAATGAGACCAAACATCCAAGTCGCAAATGCGAACCTTGCAAATGCAAAGTCCTCACATCCCTGCAAGAGCCACAAATGCGACATAATCTTCGCATGTGCAAACAGTAGACACCTCGCAAATGCGACCAGATCGATCGCAAATTCGAGAAAGCTCACTCAGCCCCACCTTCGCAAATGCGAACTTAGCAGACTTCTTCTAACATCGCAATTCCGTTATTTTATTTAATGGATCCTTCCCTAGAAGAAAATCATATTAAGTAGCAACTTTAAGGAGGATAGTTTTCAAACGGCTATTACATGTGTATACTGAACATTGTCATGCCGAGTCTTCTTGGAATATTCTCTCTATAATGTGTGAGTCTCTTTAAGAGTAATTTTTGTGAGGTTATTATATTTGTATTATGTTAACCTCTTTAGGAGAGATTTTAATAAGTTTATTCTATTTGATGTGATTAGTTTACCCAGCCACGTTAAATTTTTATATCACTTTTTCTGTTTCTCTTTTATTGTTTGATTTAGTATTTTTCAAAATTTATTTTTATTAGCTTCCTAATACAGTGTCCTATATTGTCATCAATCATCATTATTCTATCAGCATATATTGTAATAGCTCAGTTGTCCTGTCTGTTAATTAGCATTTTCACTGCTCAAGTAACAATCTCGGTCAATCTTTACACATTATACCTCGTTTATGGTATTTCAATTTTTTATTTTTTGGTCTCCCACCCGCTATTCGGTATATGTATTGGAGTCTGATTAAATTTAGATTCACGTCGAAATTTTTTATATTGAAGGTAAAACGCTCTTTAACAAAGGCGTCTCCAATTCCACTTACTCTTATCCATGCAAGGATAGGAGTGTAAAATGGGTTGAAATGGAATAACCTTTAACAAAGTAGTCTAATTACATCAAAATGGGTTGCACCAAGATTGCGGAGCAACTATTATATTTATACAATGTAAAAAGGCCATATTCCTTTACTATAAAAATAAGCTATATTTACCCTTCGTTTCGGTTTGTTAGTGTAATTACCATACTGTCATACTTTTGGATTATATTTGATTATACCATTAAATGGCTTAATCCCATCTTCAAAAAGACATATGACTTCCCTGGTTGGATAAAAAGGCACACCCAATTTGATAAGACGCACTAAGCCATTACTAATATCTCAACCAGTGTTTTAATAAGGCGTTATTGGGGTAAGACGCATCAAAAATGCCCCGAGGTGATAGTGTGGGTTGAAAGACTCAAGTGGTTCCGAGCATTCGGGGCATACGCCCGAGCGTTTGATGCGTGTTTTTGTAGTGAGTCATAAGCCCCAGAGACTATTCCAAATTAAAACAAAATTTGTTGAATAAGTCTTTCATATATTACCCAAATTCCCAAAAGTTAGCTTGTAATTACTCATAAGTTTTAAAAAGAAACTGAAATGTATTGAATTTAAAAGTCAAGACACTTTTTAATGATTGAATCACTAATTTATGGTATTTTTCATTTCTTTATCTTGTCCGCTAGTCTGCTAATATCTCCCAAAAGCAACAAATATTCAATTTTTTTTACAAATACAAAGATAACTTCATTCTCCTTCATAGAAGCAAGTTCAAAGTTCAAATTGCAGGTTAGTCATCCTCTTTGTTCCTCTACGTAGAAAACTTTATTCTTTTTGGCTCAAGTTACTTGTGCTTCTAAGTAGCATGTAATAGATTGTTTTGGGGATGGAGCACATCTACATATATTAATTTCACTATTTATAGTTGTATACGGTCAGAACGGGTATGCCCTTCTTATAACTAATCGAGGTTGGATCATGATAGGCCACGGTTCGGCCATGTGTTACATCGAACCTTAGTACGAAGTTAGATTGCTGAACCCTTAATTCAGAGAATGATCAAGGACGAGATCAGCCAAGACCTAAGCCGAGCAGAACGGAGATCGAGCGATATCCATGGAGGTTTACCTAGTAAAGTGACGGTAAGCCGAAATATATGTGATCGAGCAAGGACCATGGCGGAAATCTCGACACGTATCAAGATGAGGCCGGTTAATTAGCCAATCATGGGATTTTTGCTGTATTTAGAATTATATCATAAGTAGAGCTCCCCTACTATATAAAGGGGGTCTAATCATTTGTAAAGGCATCAAATTCACGCAAGTCAAAGTAATATATTGTTCTTTCATCTCTCAATACTCTGTTATTTCATTCATATCTCATTTTGCTCATTTATTTGGTTTAAGGATGTGAACACCCAATTTTTGCCCCGCATGAAAATTACTCCTAAAAATAATCAAAAATAATATTTTATGAATTTTAGGAGTTTTTCTCTATCTAGTTGCATTTCATGCATGTTTAATACTCTAAAATTATAGAAAAATTATAAAAATTGTCACACTTTCATTTCATGCCATCTTAGGTTTAACTTGCATTTTTTGGATTTAATTACGTTGTTAGATGCATCTTTTAAATAACTAAAAATCAAAGATCGCATTATTGGGTTAATTAATTAATTAATTAATTGCATTAGTCCGTCATTAGGTAAAATAAATAAATAGGCTAGCCAAAAAATGGAATTTAAATTAAGATATGAGTCTAAACGGTTAATTGCGCAAAGCCTAATAAAGAAGAAAAAAAGTGGCTTTTTAAAAGTTTGAACTTGAATTTGGGCCAACTTTTCTGGGCCCAACACTTACCCATCACACCAATCCCACCCAGCCCAAGAGAAAATCGGTCCAGAACCCGCGATCCGCCTACCCGATCCGTTTCCTCCTCTATTAAAAATGACCTAGACCTAAAAATAAGATAGGAGTTAATCGCTATCAGGAGCTGCGCTGTTCCCCCTTTGTTGCCTGCTCACCATCTCCTCTTCAACAGAGACCTAGACACAAAAATCCGACCTCCATCTTCAGCAACGAGAAGGAGAATGATCCATCCCCTAATCTCTATCAGATGAGCGTCGTTTCCCCCTCCCCTGGCTTCTTCCTCATTTCTCACACTCACCATTAAGGACCCTCTCGCTTCTCTGATAAACATACAGACACATACCATCATATACATCCGAAATGGCCAAGAGAGAGGGCCTGAAACTCGATAAAAGCTAAGATTTATAAACCGAAAAGAAAAACTCCAAAACAAGCGAGACATCAAGGACCATAACCAGTTTGGCTCACATTTTTATGGGCTTTAAAGTTTGTTTGTGAGCTTGGAATTTGGTTGGATCTGCCGTTAATCTCTGCTGCATTTCTGTTGTTTTTGGTTCGCTGTTGGGAAGCTCAAAAATTCATCATCTATTCTAGCACTTTAGCTCGCTGCATTCGGTTTATTTTCGACTATATCTAGGTATGTTCATATTCTTTGATTACACTATATCGAATTATGAATGAAACTTGCCTTGTTTGTTTGTGCCCAGTTCCGTAAAACTAGTAGGCTCAATTGTCAAATTTAACTTTGAATTTCTCTTTTGTTTATGTATGGTTCCGGTAGCATAATTCAAATTATTCGAGTATGATTTTGTTTCGTCGATGAATTTGACTATGTATGCTGATTTTATTCACATAGAGAGATGATTTGTGGTTTGAGCTTCTATTGTGAATGACAGAGTTATTTCTGAAAAAATTAGCGTAGTATTTAGTAGCAGATTTGTGTAGTCTACTGGTTTGGTCTAGCAGATTTATGAAGAAAGAGATTTTTTCTTTAAAATGGCTAAAATGAGTTCTTGTATTCCTGTAAGTTCATATAGTTATTTATGAAAATGTGTGTTTGGTTTATGCATATTATCTCTTTGTCAGACTTGAATTTGTTAATGAACAAATGGTTAAATATGCACATCTTACTTACCACGACTTCCACAATCAGTGACCTCACAATAATCTAAAATTTAGGAAAAGGGTAAACATCGTAGTTTGCTTTAGGCACAATTAATAAATTATCGTGACTATGGGTACAGTTCCCGTGGCATAGTCATGATATGTAATTTCAATTCGGGTGTGCATTTCATATGACCCGACTATAATTAATACTTAGAAGAATGTATTTAACTATTACATACTGATAGGTGATTCGATTTATTTTTTCAGTTTACTAATTCTATTTTTGTGGATTAATAATTGTATCTAATAGTGTACAAATTCTTTTATAATGTTAGTGTATAACAATTAAACTATATAGAATTGCTATGGGTAGTATTTTGAATATCGCATGCACTCTCAATGTATATACAATAATGTATTACAAGTCCTTAAAAATTGTATCCAACTTGGCGGAAATTAAGGCTTAATTAGATTTTGCAATATTCTATGAGCACTCTTTCAATAAAGTTCAACTATTAATTCATGGATTTCCTTATGTAATTAAGTCATTAATTTATTTTCTTGAATGGGGACATGTCACGTCTAGGAAACTTCTATGGCATACATTGATATTTTTAAAATTCCTTTACATTATTTGAACACTTTAAAGGTAAAAATTAAGGTAATTCAAAAAATAAGGCAAGTAAATATTATGAGATAATCAAAATAAACATGTTGCAATCACGGGTGCAATTCATGTGATGAGATTGCGATGTGTTCAACAACGACAAGTGCACGCCATCGTGACTTGTTTCAAGATAAATTCATAAAATATAAAAAATGATCTATATACATACCTCGTAAAGCTAAAAATACCTCTTCTAGATAAAAATTCCAAATCTTAGAGAATAATTGAATATTGCCTAAAATAGGCATTTTAAACCGTCATGACCATAGTCACGACTATGTAATCTACACTCGGAAGTGGAAACTCATGTCTCCCACTCTAACTCAAAACGATAATGAAAATCACATGTTGTAATTGCGGGTGCATTTCATGTGGCGCAGTTATAATGTGTCCAAAAACAAACAAGTGCACGTCATCGTGACTTGTTTCAAGATAAATCCATAAATATTAAAAGCGTTTAAAATAAAAAGGCTAAATGCACAATAGGCTAAATCATGTAAACGATCAGATA
Source organism: Nicotiana undulata (assembly GCA_005239495.1). NCBI lineage: Eukaryota > Viridiplantae > Streptophyta > Magnoliopsida > Solanales > Solanaceae > Nicotiana > Nicotiana undulata. Next base: position 5,286 of record ML278318.1, read on the forward strand.
ATTTAGGCCAAATAATAATAGTTTAAGCGACCGTGCTAGAACCACGGAACTCGGGAATGCCTAACACCTTCTCCCGGGTTAACAGAATTCCTTACTCGGATTTCTGGTCGCAGACAAATCAAAAAAGAGTCAAATCTTCCTTGGTTTGGGATTTTCAAAACAAAACGGTGTCCCGGAGCATCGTCAAAAATCCGGGTGGCGACTCTGAAATAATTAAATCCAAAATTGAATAATGTCACTTTAATTGTAAAAATACCCTTATTACCCCTTCATCAACTCGGGGTAGTGAAAAAGGAGGTGTGACAGCTCTGACGACTCTGCTGGGGACTTTGACCCAGAATCTCTGGTTCAGGGTTCAAGAATTCGAGCTTAGAATAGCTATTATATTTGGCTCTCATTATCTGATTTTACGTGTTTAAACCTAATGTGCTAATTGCCGCTTTTTACCGCTTTGATATTATCTGAACCGCATATAAACTGTGCCGAAACCTTTCTTCTCTCTGAGTCTTCTAAATCATCTGGGAAGTGTGCACTTCGTGTGACTTCTTTTCTGTTAGAGTCATCCAAATTTTAGAATGAGGTACGGACAAGTTGCAAAGCCGGTGAAGCTTCTTTATTCCCGGTATGCTGCCCCGACCTCGGCTCGAGCTGTCCGCTCGGGTAAGCCTGGTCTAGAACAAAACCCCAGGATTCAAACTTAGAATGACATGACCCATGTTGGATCCCTAGTAAGTGTGTTGTTTGCATCACGTGCATTTGACTTAGGGGACTCAACAAAGGGGTTGGGTCCGTCTAGGACAGATGAACCCGAAATAAAGGACCATCATGATGCCTCTTACCTTCTATGCGTGCATTATTTTGTTTCGGCTTGCATGTCGACCGGCTTCTAGAATAAAAAAAGAAATAAAAAAAAAAACAAGAGTGTGAGCTAGTTATTCGAAATATGAAACTCTGTCTATAAAAAAGAAAGATAATAACTGAATGTTCTCAAAAGTCATGTTCCCTCGGTTCCGTCAAAACTAGCGGAACTATGCGGGTCTAATTCTCACCAGATGTGAGATACGTAGGCAAACCTCATCGGTTCCGGCCCCCAATATTAAAAAAAATTAAAAAAAATATTTTCCTTTAATTCTTTCTTTAGGAGTGTTTTCTCAGAAAATCCCGAACAAATAAAAATAAAGAAATTTTTTATACCAAAAATATTTTATTTGTAGGAGTCTTTCATTAGTAAAAGTAAACAAAGGAAATCAACATCCAAAATAAATATATATATAAAAAAAATTCTACTATTTTTAAAAGTTGGTAGCTCCTTGAAATGTCAATGAGTATGTGGAGGAGATCAGAAGGTTAATGGAGGAATGCAATGCTCGAGTTTCTCATATTTTAAGGGAGGGGAATAGTCTAGCAGATTACTTAGCCAATTGTGCAATGGATAATGGGGATTTTGAAGCTCAAGGATTTGCACAACTTGATTCAAAAGGTAGAAAGATTGTGAATTGGGATAAATTGCAATGTCCATACTTGGGGGTGAAGGCTGCCAAGAAATAAGAGGGAAGCAAATGGCTAACAAAGAAGTGAAAGGAGATCAATGGAAAATCTGTGATCAAATCTGTACAGAGGAGATCACAGTGCACTGTTTTACCACTAACATCGTGTTCTTTTTTATAGGGATCATTACTGTAAACATGCCTTATCATGTGGTTGAACTTTTATGGGTGGTATTAGCACTATGTGCTCATTGCCATGAAGGGATACCTTTGATGAGCAAAATCATGGAAGAATGGAGTGTCTGCAGCTTAATAATAGGGAACTATCAATTTTGGAGATACAATTTCATGCTGAACAGTTTTTCTAAATTTGACATACATGAAAAGTACACTGCTTTGGCATCTAAAAATAAAGAAATTGGAATACATCAATGTCATAGTATATCCCAACAATGGTGTTGCTTCAAGATTAGATCACATGGCTACTGGAGATCACATGAAGTGCACATCAAATCATGCAAGCAAGTCTGCAAAAAAGTGTGATGTTGATACATAACAAGTACATGGGGTACATTGCCTAGCAAAAATGCAATGCATTCCATAAGCTCAACTTTGCATACAGGAAGTCAAACACTGCTGCTGCTCATCAGCGTTACCCTCATCGAAACAGGTTGATACTGGGCCTGCAAATGGTGCTCATGCACAAAATCCGTCTAGTACATGTTTCCTTCCCTTTAACAGGAACTCTTCATATTGTGATTTATCCCCTGATACAAGATGGTCGATTATTTGAAGTCTAAAAGTTAGCCTAAGCTTCCTACTGGTTTTAGCAACATATGTTCAAGTATCAGTGTTCTCAGTGCATTCAGAACTTGCATCATTTTGCCTATTATGAGTATGTTGATCCTATCCAGCCTTCAGATGAAGCTCAATACCATGCTGCTCATTTCTGCAGTTACTAGTGTGGGAAGTTTGTATTGGGGAAATTATTTATGTTAAGATCCCTGCTTCCAAGGGCTGTGGTTTTGTGCAGTTTGCTGCCAGGTCATTTGCTGAAGAAGCAATCCAGAGGATGCAGGGTGCTGTGGTTGGTCAACAAGTTGTTCGTGTTTAATGGGATAGGAGTCCGACAGCTAAGCAGGACGCTAGTGTATGGAGTCAGCCTGCTGATCCGAGTCAGTGGAATGCTTATTATGGCTATGGACAAGGTTATGATTCCTACGCGTATGGAGTCACTCAGGATCCTTCGCTATATGCATATGGTGCATATGTTGGTTATGCGCAATACCCTCGACAGGCTGAAGGTGTTTAAGATGTTGCCACCATGCCTGGTGCTACTTCAGTTATTGAACAAAGAGAAGAGCAGCATGATCCTTTGGCTATGGCAGACGTTGACCTGTTTGGATTGACTTCGAGTTCTGTGTTTTTTTTATGCAGGAAACTTATGGGGCATCCGTTTATTTCAAGGAGGCTGAGAGTACCAAACAGAAGAAACAACTTGCTAAAAATCTTAGGTGCCTTCCATTTGCTGACAGAAGCTTCTGCAAATAACTGAGCTTCAGCCAATATGTCAAGTGATTCATTGGGTAACTTATCAAAGTGACATACAACGACGGAAATCCATTACCTGAATTCAGTGATGCTGCCCAGCTTGCAAGACAGAGGAAAATCATGTATCAGATGAGGAGCTTGGTAAGGAGATAAGACAAGATCATCATGTTATCCTCAATAATGAGATGCTGGTTCTTCAGAGTCTAGGCTTCGATCTTATTGTTTATGCTCCATATCGTGCACTCGAAGGTTTTGTCAGTGATATGGAGGAGTTTTGTGGTGCTAATGATGATGACCAACATGAGATGCTAAAGAGAATGATTGAAGTCGCTAGGATGGAAGCAGATAAGATTATGTGTACAGAGACAACAACTGATCATCATACTCAAATCCACGAGGAAGAGAGTATGATGAAATTTTTTTACTAATTGTTTTTTTTATTAGTGCAGGTTTAGTTCATGCTTCTTTGCTATACCTTTTGATGACTTCCCAATTGGTGGTATTAGTGCAATGCGCTCAGCCCAATGGGAGGAAGTTAAGGGTAGGCAAAAGCATCACAACTCGAGGAGGAACAAGAATCTGCCCAGGAAATATGCAGGACATTAAGGTGGAGACATCTAGCACCAACAGCACCAAACACCCACAGGCTTATGCATTAGGGATTGATGGTGGTGATTTAATTGCTCGTCTAGCTTTGGCCCTCTATACGATAGCAGTTGAGCATAATTTCACAAGGGGGCGTAGGAAAGAGCAAGGCTGTCCAGAATGCCTTAGAGAAATGGACAACAAAGAGTAGTTGATACAGTACATTTGAATAAGCTAGAGATGGAAAGGCCAGTGTATCATTTTGCATTGGTAGGAAATACAGGGGAACCTTTGAAGATGGAAGATGTTAAGTATTGGACAATAGATGTTGTAACGGAGGCACTAACATGAGCTGAAGAATGTGTTAAACGAGGATCTAACAAGCTTTTAAGTTGATAACATCAGTATCCTATTCAAACCAGAGCTGCTTCTAACGAACTAGGAGGTCCCTTCAACCTCATATGCCCATCTCCACATGCCATCCTTCTATTAGCAGAAGTGAAATAATGCTACCTTTCTTACTGGACAGCAGTGACTGAACTTATGCTAGCTGAAATGTGCTGTGCAAAATCTTAGAACCTCTAAGTGTTTTTTTCTTATGGTAATCTAGTCCATTATTGGAAATAGCGAACTTTAATCAATATACTGAACAGTTTCCTTTGAATAACACGCCAAAAAGTATTGGTCTAAGAAGCCTTTCTTTTGAGATTGCTTCAGGTTATCTTCTTGAGTATAGTTGGAACTTGGAAATATTGTTTAGAGGTCTATCGATTAGATCATATTTATGGGTTAAATATGCTGGAACTGTCCTTTGTCTAGTTTATTGCTATGTTGAACACAAAAGTAGCGATCTTGCTCTTGGAGGCATGCAGGGAGATGCTTAATGCTTGTTACAAAATTGTAGCCTTCCTCATCCCATCATAACTATCAAACTCCTAATCCGATTTGCATCCTGAGACTGCTATCTTCTATTGGGTCCTCTTCAGTCAGAAAATCAGATTACAAATGTGAAGACAATCCTAGGTTGGAAGCTGATAGTCAAAATTTGTAACTTGAATGCTTCCAGAGGAGCAATATGAGAAAATGTTTCTCATATCAATGCTATGTTTAATAGAATGAAAAGAATTTTTTAAGGAATTTTCTCTGAGCGTTGCGGCTGCCCAATCAGTGTTATGAGAAGTTGTCGACAGTTCCATTCCCTCCTATTCACAAGGCAACTGTTGGTTGGCATTCCCAAGCAAAGTTTCATTCGTGTCGAGGCTGTATTTGAAGAGTCAAAGCTATCTTAACATTTGGAGAAATTTCAAGAAGTGACAATGGTGTACGTTGCCATTCAACAGAAATTGAGGCTACCATTTCAAGCACTACTTCCTCTTCAGCTACAATTTTAGATAAAAAATGTTGATCCGTTGTCAACATTGAAAACAATGAACGGATGCTGCAACGTGTCAGACTTGTTCTTTCCATGTCTTCAATTTATTTCTTCGTCAACAAACAATATCACTAACTCACCCATTTCTCAATACTTTTAATGAGCAATCAAAATGACGACGAGGAACGCGATTCATAAGGTGTTTGATAATGGCAGGGTGGTGTACAATTGCAGATTCTTTAGACAACCACTCCAATCGAAGGAACAGTGAATTTGAAACTCTTGAAGGCATGTATCTGGAGGCCCTTTTCATGGAAATATAAGTGAAGCACTTCAAGTTGAGGCTTTAGAAGACCTTGTAAGTTTGCTTTAGAAATGTAGAAGGTTGACGCCTTGGAAGACCCATCTCTTATTGCACACTGTGGAAATAAAGTATGATGTAAATAGAAACAATATTATGATACTCTCGACAGAAATCAGAGGCATGGAAACACTTCAAATTGGAGACATGACGATTCTCGCTACAAAAAAAAAAATCCAAAAAAATAATAAATTTTCTTTTGAAGTCTTTCATTCAAAAACAAATCAAAAAAAGTATATATATATATATATATATATATATATATATATATATATATATATTTACTTTTTAGAAGTCCTTCTTTCAAACATTTCAAAAATTCAAAAAAAAAAGAAAAAAAAAAGAAGAGTAAAATAAACGAAATTAGAAAAAAAAGAAGAAAGAGCTAGCTCTATTTACTCCATTCTTAATCTTTCCGAACTACGCAAGATCTGATTCATGCGGCGTCATGATACGTAGGCAATCCACGTAGGATTCGATCATAGCCATAAGTAAATTGAGTAAAAAATAAATAAATACGAAAAACAAATGAGAAATGAGGAAAAAAAAAGTAAAAAAAAAGAGAAAAAGAAAGTGAAAAAACAAAATTGAGTGAAAAATAAAGAAAAAAATGAAAAGAAAGTGAAAAATAAGAGTGACAAAATAACTGAGAAAAACAAAGAGCGGAAATAACAAAAAGAGAAAGGAAAAGAAATCGAGATATACAAAATTCAAAAAAAAGAGGGAGAGATAAAATTTGAAAGGGACATTTAAAGGCCAGGATGAAACATGCAACCGTTCAAACACATTGTAGAAGCGTTTAACTGTTAGGTGCATTGCATCCCAACATGCGATTTCCTATATGTTAAATGTTTCAAAACTAACAAGGTTGTTCGGTGTGCAAATTAGCTAGGTTTTGGTGGTTGGTTTTGTTGGTAATCCGTTTTCCCACCCTTCACAAGATCCGAATGTAGAGATGGACTTCGCCGGTAATTTGCCAATCATCGGTCCTGAGGATAGCCCGTCATCGGCTATTCTGCAGCCAGAATCAGCAACTGCTGAAGAAAATAGAATGTTGCGTTGCCGCATGTTGGAAATGTGGGACGCCTAGTCTAACGGCAGGGACCCGCCAAGTGTAATCCCTGGTTTTCCTGAGTTGATCCCAAGTTCATATGATCTTTCCAACATCCTTGCGCCCAACCCACTCATCCTATGTGGGCGGCCTCTAATGCCACCTAATGGCCCCGGAATGTCTTATGTGGATCACCCCCGGGCGCTAGATTCAAGGGCACTGCCCGCAACGTTTGCTGTACCACCAATCTCCACTACGAAACATCCAACAGTTGCCAGGCCAAAATCATACCCTCAGCACTCGCGATATGAGTCTCCCAAGGGTCAGCAAAGAACAATGAGAAACCCCGAGCATGAATAAATGGCTCGGAGGATGAGACACATAGATCAAAGCTTAAAAAACATTCAGGGTTTGAGTGGTCAGAAGAGTCTCTCCTACTCTGATTTATGCATGTTTCCACATGTTCACCCGCCGGTTGGTTTCAAGATGCCAAAGTTTGGAAAATATGACGGGCACGGAGACCCGATAGCTTACTTAAAACGATATTGTAACCAGCTGAGGGATACTGGTGGAAAAGATGAGTTACTAATGGCCTATTTCGGAGAAAGCCTCACCGGAATCACTGTTGCATGGTATATAAGTCAAGAAATTACTCACTGGCATATGTGGGACGATATGGCCTGAGACTTTGTCCGCCAGTTCCAATATAATGTGGACATTGCTCCCGGTAGGAATTCTTTGTCCAATTTGAAAAAGAAAACCGTGGAAAGCTTTCGTGAATATGCTATCAAATGGCGTGAGCAAGCTGCCAGGGTAAAGCCTCCAATGGACGAAGCAGAAATGGTTACGGTCTTCCTACAGGCCCAAGAGGCAGACTACTTCCAGAACATGATGTTTGCTATGGGTAGACCATTTGCTGAAGCTATCAAAATTGGGGAGATGGTCGAAAGTGGGTTAGAAACGAGCCAAATTTGGAGTCAAGCTACTTTTAAGGCTACATCAGAAGCCGTTCAAAATGGGTCAGGGGGTTTGTTGAACAGAAACGAGATAGAAGAGGGAGCCATGATGACTTCGAGCTCGAAGGGGGCCCACAGGGAAATTTAACCAATCATATATGCTTCCTAAAGTCCCCCAACACTATTATCCCTATCAATATGATGCAACATATGCCGTGGCACCGCCTCCCTATGCGGTGATGAACGTGCAATCTTACACGGGGCCACAAAATTATACCCAAAATCGAGCTCCACTTCCCAGAAATGCCCATCCTTACCAAGCTCCATATAATCCTCAATCAAATGTTTCCCAATACAATCCGCGCCCAAGAGAGCCTTTCCAAAAGAATCAATTCACCCCTATTGGTGAATCATACTCTAGCTTGTTCCAAAAGTTGGTCAGGACATGTATGCTACAACCAGTGGCCCCAAACCGGCCGAACCCCGAGTCCCTCTCGCACCGGGCTGATGCTAGATGTGAATACCACTCTGGAGCAGTAGGTCATAACACTGAAAATTGTTGGATTTTAAAAAGAGCAGTGGAATACCTCATCGAGGTCCATGCAATAGTGCTTGGGGATGAAGAAGACCCAAATACGATGAATAACCCCGTGTATGCTCACACTGGGCCAGTAGTCGGAATGATTTGTAAAGATGAGGAATTTGATCCGGCACTGAAGGCCATTACATCCACTGCCGAGACAGAAGAAAAACCAGAAAACGGTTGCCAAGCCTGAAAGTTTCCCCATCAGATGGGAGTCTCGGTAGCCAGTCTTGCTATCCTTTCTGCGTCCGGATTATCTCAGGGTGTGATTCAGATGTTTTACTTTATTATCTTACTTTACAATGTAAACCTTTCTATATTTAAATTTAAAAAAAAATCAATCAAAAAAAAAATCATCAAAAATCGAAAATCAAATGGAATTAATATTTCATTTTCCAAGAATGTCTCTTTTCTTAATCTTGTCTTTTTTCTTATGCTACTTTTAGTTCTGTTTAAATGCAGATTTCAATAACATGACATGCCTGCGGACCTCATGCCCAGATCTTAAAACGTTGTCAGACTCCGAAATAATGAATCAAGAGTCAGAATGCAAATGAAGTTAGATCAACGAAATAAAACAATCAGGATAATCAAAGGAAAATTGGTTCAGATTGGAAAGGTCCATATATTACTACAAGAGTACTGCATAATTCTGCGTTTATACTTGGGGTACATCTAAGGAAATGTCCCTGAAACAACTGTCAACGCAGGTGCAGTCAAAAGATCCTTAAAAACATTGTCAGACTTCGAAATAATGAATCAAAAATCAGAATGCAAATGAAGTTATGTCAAGGAGATAAAACAATGAATTGGGCCAGCCAAAGGAAAATTGGTTCAGATTGGAAAGGTCCATGCATTGCAACAAGAGTACTGCCAAAAGAGTGCGTTGTACTTGGGGCTCGAAGAAATTGTCCCAGAAACAACTGTCAACGCAGGTGCAGTCAAAAGGTACTATGTTTGATCCTCCATATAGTATTAAATATTCTCCGATTGAGATGACAAAGGCTTTAATTCTCGCTACCCAAACACTATTACCCCTTTTGCCAACCTTTTGAGTCGGTTACCTTCCTTTGATTACCCTCTTTGGAATGTGAAAGTGTTGTTGAAAAAGAAAAAAAATGAAGAAAATAAAGAAGAAGAAAAAAAAAGAGCAACAAAAAAAGTGAGATGAAAAGAAAAAGAGAACAAGGAAAGCAAAAGAAAGAGAAAACAAAACAAAACAGAGGAAAAACAAAACAAATATCAAAACAAAAACCAAAACAAACACAAAATGTTTCCCTGAACTATGTTCAACTTGATTCCGAAAGGATACGTAGGCAGCCTCTCCCTGGGGTTCAGTCACACCAAAATAAAAATCCAAATTTCTCCAAAAGTGAAACTAGGGGCAGAAGTTATGATATGTTCGGCGATGTGTCGCCTGAAAGGTTCCAAAGTTGTAATTCAGTCCAAATTCTTTTTACCCAAAATCCTGTTCAAGTACTTCCGATCAATCGGCAAAGATGTCCAAAATTGGAGGATACAGTTGTTTGGATCTAATACAAGCAAATGAGAGAAATTGAAATGAGAGAGTCTTATCGGTGAAAACCCACACGGGCACCGTGAGGCGACGGTAAGAAGAGAATTGAAAATGACAGAGTCTCATCGGTGAAAACCCACACGGGCACCGTGAGGCAACGGTGAGAAGAGAAATGAGAGAGGTTAGTCGGTGAAAACCCGCAAAGGGCACCACTGATCGAAAAGAGGATAATTGGTCACTGGCATGGAAACGTTTTCGGGGCAAGGTTCCTCAATCTCGAGGTAATAGTTGTGATGAATTTCTGAGAGTCGAACGGTTTACACGGATCAGGCATCCAGTCCAAAAGGCATGTCATGTTCATTGAAGTCCGCATGAACTCCAGATAAGTCCTTCTTTCCTTTCCCCGAAAGGGACACCTCTTGTTTAAATTCATTGTCCATTCTGTCATTTATTTTTTCTTTTAAATCCCTTTCGGTCTAACTCTGTTCCAATACTAAGGCAAAGAAAGGATGGCAGGACTGATTTACAGGGCTCTCATTTGACACGGGCTAATATGCAAAAGGCACCCAGCCTCGTCAGGGGGCATCGAGTCGATCTCGACTGGCCATAGCGGCTAATGCTACAAACTCAAAACCCTCGAAAGGAGAAAATCAAATATAAGTGCCTATGAAGGCGAATGAAGTTGAAAGGTTGAGCCCCACGTGGCTAACCACCTCGGTAAATTTTAAAAAGACAAAATACTCCAAATTCTCTGAAATCAAAGTTGGAGGAAAAAGATAAAAATGAAAGGCCAATAAAGGCGAAGTAAAGTTGGAGAGGTTATGTCCCACATGGCTAACCATCTTGGCAAGGTTTGAGAAGCCGAAATATTTCAAATGCCCTAAAGTTAAAGTTGGAAGAAAAGTCAGAAAGTAAAGGCCAATAAAGGCGAAATAAAGTTGGAAAGGTTAAGTCCCACGCGACTAACCGTTACAGCAGAATTTGAGGGGGCCAAAACTTCCCCCGATACTCCGGAAATCCAAAAGAGAAAGCAAGTGAAAGCCTACAAAGGCAAAACAAAAATGTTGGGTCCCACATGACCGATCGCCATGGTAAAATCTGGAAAGCCAAGGTCCCCGGGATTAGAGATTAAACCCAATCCCCAGCAAGCAAGTGGTTGAGATCTTCGTCAAAAGAACTAAGATCAAGCAGTTGAAAATCAAGGCCGCAAAACCAACCACCGTTTCAAACTAACAAATTGTTCTTTGTTTAAAAATCTAAAACAGGTGCAACTCAAAAGTAACCGTGCAAAAAGCAGGTGCAACCAAAAGAAACTGCGCAAGAGCTAGAAGGAGCTCTGCAGCAACAACTCCAGAAAGGGAAGTTTTCTTCAAAATTCTTTCCCGCATTCACTCAAAATAAAGTGAAAAGAAAAGAAAAGAAAAGAAAATAAAAGAAAAGAAAAGAAAAGAAGAGAACGATGTTGAAAACAATCCAAACCTAAAGTGGTATATGGTCTCCAATCCCAAGATACACCTTTCCCAACATAGGATATTCCATTCCTTAGTTGATGCCAAAATAGGGTCCCATTCCCTAGTTGATGCCGGCATAACCCGATGATTCCTACAACATAGGGTCGCACTCCCTAGCAGACTCCAGCATAACCTGGTGATCTTTTCCTGACAACAACATAACCTGTTGATATTCTCTAGATATCGGCATAACCCGATAATCTCTTTCTTGGCAACAACATAACCTGTTGACCTTTCCAGACACCAGCCTAACCTGGTAATCTTTTTTTGACAACAGCATAACCTGTTGATCCTCTCCTGATACTGGCATAACCCAGTGATCTCCTTTTCCCCCAGGAAACAGCATAACCTGTTGACCTTCCAGACACCGGCATAACCTGGTGATCTTTCTGACAACATCATAACCTGTTGATCATCTCCTGATACTGGCATAACCCAGTGATCTCCTTTTCCCCCAGGAAACAGCATAACCTGTTGACCTTCCAGACACCGGCATAACCTGGTGATCTTTCTGACAACATCATAACCTGTTGATCATCTCCTGATACTGGCATAACCCAGTAATCTCCTTTCCTAGGCAACAACATGACCTGTTGACCTTCCAGACACCGGCATGACCTGGTTATCTTTCTTGATAACAACATAACATGTTGATCATTTTCTGATACTGGCATAACCCAGTAATCTCTTTTCCCAGGCAACAACATAACCTGTTGACCTTCCAGACACCGGCATAACCTGGTGATCTTTTCTTGACAACAACATAACCTGTTGATCATTTCCTGATACTGGCATAACCCAGTAATCTCTTTTCCCCAGTCAACAACATAACCTGTTTAGCTTCCAGACACCGGCATAACCTGGTGATCTTTTCTTGACAACAACATAACCTGTTGATCATTTCCTGATACTTGCATAACCTAGTAATCTCTTTTCCCCAGTCAACAGCATAACCTTTTTACCTTCTAGGCACCGACATTACCTGGTGATCTTTGTTTCCTGACAACGGCATAACCCGTTGATCACTTCTTGACACTGGCATAACCCAGTGATCTCTTTTTGAGGCAACAACATAACTTGTTGACTTTCCCAGACACCAGCATAACCTGGTGATCTTTTTTCCTGACAACAACATAACCTGTTGATCATCTTCTTGACACTGGCATAACCTAGTGATCTCTTTCCCCGGCGACAACATAACCTGTTGACCTTTCCAGACACCAGCATAAACTGGTGATCTCTTTCTCGACAGCGGAATAACCCGTTGATCCCCCCAGACACCGGCATAACCCGATGATCTTTTCTTGACGACAACATAACCTGTCGATCTTTTCCAACATAGGGTCTCCAATCCCTAGTTGATTTTACTTTTTAAGGCATAAGGTATCCACTCCCTAGTCTACAATAACTCCGGGTGCACTGTTCCCATCTTTTCATTGCTTTTCATTGTGCAGATTGTATTTTTAGGACAATGGATTCGAGACGACCAAAAGAAGACGTCTCAATTCAGAATAAAGAAAAGAAGAAAAGAGAAGACCAAACCCAAGGTGCAGAAGCGGAAATGATGTAGACTGCTCAAGATAGATCGAAGTCACAAGCTATGCATGCCCTTTCTTGATCCGAAAAGCTGAAGGAGATTGAACCAGCACATACAGCTAACAAGCATCAAGATTCAGATCAGAGTCTGCGTGAAGAAACAACCAAGACTCAAGATCAAGCCTCAGAAAACTTGTAGATAGGAATTTTGTAACTCGTAGCTGGTAGGCTAGTTTAGTCCTTTTCATTTTGTTTTGGTGGAATAAGGAGCTCAGCGAGTAGTAAGCAGCAACAACGACAGCGAAATCACAGCTTCCCGGTAGTCCCAGCTACCAAAACTCTCAGAACTACACCGACCTGATTCCTTTATAGCCAAGGATATGTAGGCACCCCGTGAAGCAAGGTTCGGTCAAACTGTTTCAAAATGCTTCCATATGGAGTACCAAACGGGAAAAAATTGCTCGTAGTTGCTCACTTTATCTTTTCCCAAAAACTCTTCATGTTCTCGAGCAAAGAGGGGCAGCTGTGAACACCCAATTTTTGCCCCGCATGGAAATTACTCCTAAAAATAATCAAAATTAATTTTTAATGAATTTTAAGAGTTTTTCTCTATCTAGTTGCATTTCATGCATGTTTAATACTCTAAAATTATAGAAAAATCATAAAAATTGTCACACTTTCATTTCATGCAATCTTAGGTTTAACTTGTATTTTTAGGATTTAATTACGTTGTTAGATGCATCTTTTAAATAACTACAAATCAAAGATCGCATTCTTGGGTTAATTAATTAATTAATTGCATTAGTCTGTCATTAGGTAAAATAAATAAATAGGCTAGCCAAAAAATGAAATTTAAATTAAGATTTGAGTCTAAATGGTTAATTGCGCAAAGCCTAATAAAGAAGAAAAAATGTGGCTTTTTAAAAGTTTGAACTTGAATTTGGGACAACTTTTCTGGGCCCAACACTTACCCATCACACCAATCCCACCCAACCCAAAAGAAAACCGGTCCAGAACCTGCGACCCGCCTACCCGACCCATTTCCTCCTTTATTAAAAATAACCTAGACCTAAAAATAAGATAGGAGCTAATCTCTATCAGGAGCTGCGTCGTTCCCCCTTTGCTGCCTGCTCACCATCTCCTCTTCAACAGATACCTACACACAAAAATCTGACCTCCATCTTCAGCAGCGAGAAGGAGAACGATCCATCCCCTAATCTCTATCAGATGAGCGCCGTTTCCCCCTCCCCTGGCTTCTTCCTCATTTCTCACACTCACCATTAAGGACCCTCTCGCTTCTCTGATAAACATACAGACACACACCATCATATACATCTGAAATGGCCAAGAGACAGGGCCTGAAACTCGATAAAAGCTAAGATTATAAACCGAAAAGAAAAACTCCAAAAGAAGCGAGAAATCAAGGACCAAAACCAGTTTGGCTCACATTTTTCTGGGCTTTATAGTTTGTTTGTGAGCTTGGAATTTTGTTGGATCTGCCGTTAATCTCTGTTGTTTTTGGTCTGCTGTTGGGAAGCTCAAAAATTCATCATCTATTCTAGCACTTTAGCTCGTTGCATTCGGTTTATTTTCGACTATATCTAGGTATGTTCATATTCATTGATTACACTATATCGGATTATGAATGAAACTTGCCTTGTTTGTTTCTGCCCAGTTCTGTAAAACTAGTAGGCTCAATTGTCAAATTTAACTTTGAATTTCTCTTTTGTTTATATATGGTTCCGGTAGCATAATTTAAATTATCTGAGTATGATTTTGTTTCGTCGATGAATTTGACTATGTCTACTGATTTTATTCACATAGAGAGATGATTTGTGGTTTTAGCTTCTATTGTGAATGACAGAGTTATTTCTGAAAAAATTAGCGTAGTATTTAGTAGCAGATTTATGTAGTCTAGTGGTTTGGTCTACCAGATTTATGAAGAAATAGATTTTTTCTTTTAAAATGGCTAAAATGAGTTCTTGTATTCCTGTAAGCTCATATAGTTATTTATGAAAATGTGTGTTTGGTTTATGCATATTATCTCTTTGTGGGACTTGAATTTGTTAATGCACAAATGGTTAAATATGCATATCTTACTCACCACGACTTCCACAATCAGTGACCTCACAATAATATAAAATTTAGGAAAAGGGTAAACATCGTAGTTTGCTTTAGGCACAATTAATAAATTATCGCGACTATGGGTACAATTCTCGTGGCATAGTCATGATATGTAATTTCAATTCGGGTGTGCATTTCATGTGACCCGACTATAATTAATACTTAAAAGAATGTATTTAACTATTACATACTGATAGGTGATTCGATTTATTTTTCAGTTTACTAATTCTATTTTTGTGGATTAATAATTGTATCTAATAGTGTACAGATTCTTTTATAATGTTAGTGTATAACAATTAAACTATATAGAATTGCTATGTGTAGTATTTTGAATATAGCATGCACTCTCAATGTATATACAATAATGTATTACTAGTCCTAAAAAATTGTATCCAACTTGGCGGAAATTAAGGCTTAATTAGATTTTGCAATATTCTATGAGCACTCTTTCAATAAAGTTCAACTATTAATTCATGGATTTCCTTATGTAATTAAGTCATTAATTTATTTTCTTGAATGGGGACATGTCACGTCTAGGAAACTTCTATGGCATACATTGATATTGTTAAAAATTCCTTCACATTATTTGAACACTTTAAAGGTAAAAATTAAGGTAATTCGAAAAATAAGGCAAGTAAATATTATGAGATAATCAAAATAAACATGTTGCCATCACGGGTGCATTTCATGTGATGAGATTGCGATGTGCTCAACAACGACAAGTGCACGCCATCGTGACTTGTTTCAAGATAAATCCATAAAATATCAAAAATGATCTATATACATACCCCGTAAAGCTAAAAATACCTCTTCTAGATAAAAATTCCAAAACTTAGAGAATAATTGAATATTGCCTAAAATAGGAATTTTAATCCGTCATGACCATAGTCACGACTATGTAATCTACACTCGGAAGTGGCAACTCATGTCCCCGACTCTAACTCAAAACGATAATGAAAATAACATGTTGTAATTGCGGGTGCATTTCATGTGGCGCAGTTATAATGTGTCCAAAAATAAACAAGTGCACGTCATCGTGACTTGTTTCAAGATAAATCCATAAATATTAAAAGCGTTTAAAATAAAAAGGCTAAATGCACAATAGGCTAAAACATGTAAACAATCAGATAATTTAGGCCAAATAATAATAGTTTAAGCGACCGTGCTAGAATCACGGAACTCGGGAATGCCTAACACTTTCTCTCGGGTTAACATAATTCCTTACTCGGATTTCTGGTCGCAGACAAATCAAAACAGAGTCAAATCTTCCTTGGTTTGGGATTTTCAAAACAAAACAGTGTCCCGAAGCATCGTCAAAAATCCGGGTGGCGACTCTGAAATAATAAATAAATCCCAAAATCAAATAATATCACTTTAATTGGAAAAACTCCCTTATTACCCCTTCATCAACCCGGGGTAGTGAAAACGGAGGTGTGACAAAGGATAACTTGTCTCGACAGCTAAAGCTATACGTCTCGTTTGGTTTGCTTTACATTACTTTACAGTCAACTTTTTACATATTTTCTAAGTTATTGCCAAGTGAGATCACATATCCTTAAAACCACATATAAATTCAATTGTTATCTGTTTTTTTTAGGATAAACAGTTTGGAGCCCATCGTGAGGCTAAAGATAATAGTGATTGCCTGGTACTAACTTGCATAACACACACTATTTTATACTAGTTTTTATGAGTATATTTGATTCCGGGATCAACATGTCGAACTCTCAAGAACCATCCACAAACATAGATAATGGCCTTAGTTTCCACGGCGAGAACGACAACATAGCCGCCCCAGGGAACGAAATATCTCCAGTTGACCTCAATGGAGTCCTGACCGTAGAACCAATCGACATCAGTTACCATGTTGCCATTAATGTGAATCTGGCCGTCGATCCTGAAAATAGTGTTTGCAGAGACGTTCGATCAGCCGGTCAGAGCGCACAAGGTGGCGAAGAAGGAGGGATCAACCTTTCAGTGATATTCAAAATGTTGCAGGCTCAACAAGCTGCAATAGCACAACCCCAAAACCAGAACCATGCACCGAGCAGGGCCGAGCCCGAGCCATTGCATGAAGTTGTTCATAGGGCCGAATCGGTGTCAAAAAGATCAAACAAAAATGAACCTGGGACCGACCCTACTATCATGAAGATGCTCGAGGAGCTGACGAAACGTGTTGAATCGGGGGAGAAGAAGATTAAAGCAATTGACAAAAATGTGGAAACATATAACTCCAGAGTTTATCGAATTCCAGGAGAACCACCGATTTTGAAGGGTTTGGATTCAAAGAAGTTCGTGCGAAATCCTTTCCCCTCGAGCGCGACTCCAAAATTAATTCCCAAGTACAATGGAAAGACTGACCTGTACGAGCATGTCACTTACATGTGCAATTAAGGGGAACGATCTGGAGGACGATTAGATCGAGTCCGTATTGTTGAAAATATTCGGGGAGACTTTATCAAAAGGAGCGATGATATGGTACCATAATTTTCCACCCAACTCCATTGATTCTTTTTCTATGCTTGCAGATTCCTTTTTTAAAGCACTCGTCGGAGAAATAACGGTCGAGACTAGGAAGTCAGACCTCTTCAAGGTAAAGTAGAAAGTTAATGAGATGCTCAGAGAGTTCGTGTCTCGGTTCTAGAAGGAACGTATGGATCTACCTCTGGTTGCCGATGATTGGATCGTTCAGGCCTTCACTCAAGGATTAAATGTACGAAGCTCGATGGATTCACAACAATTAAAGCAGAACTTCATAGAATACCCAGTTGTCACCTGGGTCGATGTGCATAATTGGTATCAGTCGAAGATTAGGGTCGAAGACGACCAATTGGGGGCTTCTTCTGGGTCCCATTATTCTATCATGCCTATCAACAGAGTCAAAAGGGATATATATCGGAAACCACAATAAAACAAATATCATTACCAGCCATATAATAGAGACCGAAGAAACAACAGACCTGGATGAAACCCCATTCGAGGTGAAAGGAGAAATGATCAAGGTTAGAGCTCTCGAGGGCTCATGAGCAAGAATGGTTTTGACAGGAATGTCGAGCCCAAAGAAGAACCACGACTATCAGAATAAAACTTCAACGTTGATGCATCCGTTATCGCATCAGCCATTGGACGCATCAAATTTACTTGAGGGCCTCGACCTCTGCAAACCTATCCAGCCTAGAGAAATCCCAACCAAATGTGCAAGTATCATGGCACCCATGGCCATAGAACAGAAGATTCCAGACAAGTAAGGGAGGAAGTAGCCCGATTGTTCAACAAGGGCACCTTCGGGAATTCTTAAGTGATCAGGATAAGAACCACTTCAGAAACAGAGGTTCAAACAGACAAAACGAGCAAGAATATCCACAACACGTGATCCACATGATTGTTGGAGGGGTTGATATTCCTCAAGGACCAGTATTTAAACGCATCAAGAGTGAAAAGCTAACTAGGTATTATGTACCAGAAAGAACCTTGTCTTTCAATGACGAGGATGCAGAGGGGATCTTACAACCCCATAATGACGCATTAGTAATATCTGTACTTATGAATAAGACTCAAGTTAAATGTGTTTTGACTGATCTAGGTAGCTCGACCAACATCATTTAATCGAGGGTCGTAGAACAGCTCGGCCTACGCGACCCGATTACTGAACCGCTTCAACATGGCATGCGAAACCACCAAAGGCGAAATAACATTGCCTGTGAATGTGGGCGAAACCATCCAAGAGATGAAGTTCCATGTGATCGAGAGCGTCATGAGGTATAATGCCCTATTCAGAAGGACATGGATCCACAACATGAGGGTAGTACCCTCGACCCTTCATCAAGTTCTGAAGTTCCCGCCACATAGGGAGTTAAAACGGTCTACGGGGAGCAACCCGCTGCCAAGGAAATGTTTGCAGTCGATGAAGTGATACCAATATCAGCATTCTCATCAACAAAAGGGTCATATTCAAGGGAAAACAGGAAGCCAAATAGCAAACACAGACACCGGCCTCGACCCAATCAGAGAAGTAGGGGACTAATGAGGATGATGACTATGGAGCCCCTCGATCCTTCATAGTCCCCGATAATTCCAATGCCACCAAGTCGACAGTTGAAGAGCTGGAACAAATCACACTGGCTGAACATCAGCTAGAACGCAAGGTATACATAGGCACGGGGCTAGCTCCCGAGCTCAAGGGAAACTTATTCAACTCCTTAAAACTAACATGAACTGCTTTTCTTGGTCCCATCTCGATATGACAGGGATCCCACTGGAAATCACCACTCATAAACTAAGCCTGGATCCAAAATTTTGTTCGGTGAAGCAAGAAAAAGACGCCCGTCCGAGGTCAAGCATGCCTTCATCAAAGACGAGGTAACCAAACTTCTTAAAATAGGATCCATTCGGGAAGTAAAATATCCTGAATGGTTAGCAAACATAGTAGTAGTGCCTAATAAGGGAAAAAAAACTTAGAATGTGTGTAGATTACAAAGACCTGAATAAAGCATGCCCCAAGGATTCTTTTCCTTTTCCTAATATCGATCACACGATCGACTCCACATCTAGTCACGAGATTCTCAGTTTTCTCGATGCCTATTGCGGAGACAACCAAATACAGATGAACCCGAAAGATCAAGAAAATACCTTATTTATCACTAAGTACGACACCTAGTGCTATAATGTAATGCCATTCAGACTAAAAAAATATTGGTGCAAATTATCAACGCCTTGTAAATTGGATGTTAGAAGAACAAATGGGAAAATCAATGGAGTTTTATATTGATGACATGTTAGTTAGTCCCTGCAAACAGAGGACCATTTGAAGCATATGCATGAAACTTTTTGTATACTGAAGAGATACAACATGGAGCTCAACCTAGCAAAATGTGAATTCAAGGTCGGCTCTAGCAAGTTTCTCGGCTTCATGGTATCCAACCGAGGAATCGAGATCAACCCCGATAAAATCAAAGCTATCTAGTACATCACGACATTAGCAATGTAAAGGTCGTGCAGAGGTTAACGGGGCGCATAGCCGCCCTGGGGCGATTCATCTCGAGATCATCAGATATGAGTTACCGATTCTTCTCATTACTGAAGAAGAAGAATAACTTCACATGGACTCCAAAATGCCAACAGGACTTGGAGGAGCTAAAATGGTACTTATCGAGCCCGTCGCTGCTTCACATGCCAAAAGCGGGCGAGAAACTTTACTTGTATTTAGTAGTATCGGAGATAGCGGTAAGTTGAGTCTTGGTCCAAGAAGAACAAGGTACTGCAATTCCCTATCTATTATGTTAGTCGGACATTTTTTGGCCGAAACTAGGTATCCCTATCTAGAAAAATTGGCGCTTGCTTTGATAAGCGCCTCTAGGAAACTAAATTCATACTTTCAATGTCATCTCATATGTGTTATAACAACTTATCCACTTCGAAATATTTAGCATAAACCCAAACTTTCGGGCCGGTTGGCTAAATAGGCCGTAGAAATCAGCGGGTACGATATTGAATATGGACCCCGAACAACCATCGAGTCTCAAATCTTGGCAGACTTCATGGCTAACTTCAAGCCGACCCTCGTACCTGAGGTTGAAAGAGAACCGTTAGTAAATTTGGGTACATCCTCGGGAATATGGACCCTCTTTATGGACGGTGCTTCAAACGCAAAGGGTCCGAACTTGGCATCGTGCTGAAACCACCCACAGGTAACATAGTTAGACAATCTATCATAACTATAAAATTGACTAACAATGAGGCCGAATATGAGGCCATGATTGCAAGTCTCAAATTCGCGAAAGGCATGGGAGCGGAGGTGATCGAGGCCAAATGTCACTCCCTTCTCGCGGTGAACCAGGTTAACGGAACCTTTGAAGTTCGAGAAGACCAAATGCAAAGATACTTGGATATGCTACAGGTAACTCTACACCTATTTAAGGAATGGACCTTGCAACATGTACCTTGAGATCATAGTAGTGAGGCCGATGCCCTCACAAACCTAGGATCATCAATCAAAGACAACGAGCTCAATTCGGGGGGGCTGTCATACAACTCATGAGATCAGTGGTCGAAGAAGGTCATGCCGAGATAAACTCCACAAGTTTGACCTGGGATTGGAGAAACAAATACATAGAGTATATAAATAATGGGAAGCTCCTATTAGATCCAAATATTTGAGAACCCTGCGCACAAAGGAAGCACGATTCACATTGTCCGAAGACGGAACATTGTTGAGAAGGATGTTCTATGGTCCATTAGCGGTATGTATGGGACCAAGAGGTACCGAATACGTTCTTAAAGGAAGTCCACAAGGGCACTTGCGGAAATCATTCTAGTGCCAAATCATTGGTCCACAAAGTAATCAAATCCGGATACTACTGGATCGACATGGAGAAGGAATCAAAGGAGTTTGTTCGAAAATGCGACAAATGGGAAAGGCATGCACCACTGATTCATCAACTCGGGGAACTGCTCCACTCGGTCTTGTCCCCATGTCGTTCATGAAGTGGGGAATAGACATTGTTGGCCCTCTTCCATCGGCCCAGGTAAAGCTCAATTATTTTATTTGAGACTGATTATATCTCTAAACGGGTTGAAGAACACTCTTTCGAGAAGGTTAGGAAAAAGGAAGTCATAGATCATTATTTGGGACCACATTATATGTCGATTCCGAATGGCCTCCGAAATCGTGTGCGATAATGGAAAACAGTTCATCGGCATCAAGGTGACTAACTTTTTCGAAGATCACAAGATCAAAAGAATCCTATCAACACCTTATCTTCCCAGCGGGAACGGACAAGCCGAATCGACCAACAAAATCATCATCCAAAATCTTAAGAAGAGAAAAACCGACGCCAAAGGGAAATGGAAGGAAATCCTACCCGAGGTTATTTAGGTATACCGCACAACATCGAAGTCTAGTACCGGAGCTACCCCATTCTCATTAGTTAATGGGCCCGAAGTCTAATACCGGTCGAGGTCGGAGAACCTAGCATCAACTTTATATATACAATGGAAGAGTCAAATAACGAGGTCATGAATACGAGCCTAGAATTGTTGGATAGAAAACGCAAAGCCTCCCTCGTCCAATTGGACACCCAAAAATAGCGTATCGAGATATACTACAACCGAAGAGCCAATCTTTGAAATTTTTGCGCCCGGGACTTGGTGCTACGGAAAGTCACCCTCAACACCGGAAATCCGAACGAAGGAAAATTTGGTCTAAACTGGGAAGGACCGTACTAGATTCTTGAGGTCACAAAAAGGGTCCTATAAGATCGGAATGATGAATGGGGAACGACTACCGAGCAATTGGAATATATCACACCTAAAACGATAATACTACTAAGGTACGATCCCTTTTTATTTACATTTTCGTTTTAGATTAACACTTACAGGTGGTCAACAAGAATCGACAGTGGATTTTTCAGAAAACGAAATGAAGTCTTTAGGTATGAAAGCACATGTTACACTATTTTTTCCTCGGACCGATTTTGTCCCAAATGGATTTTTCGGCGAGGTTTTTAACGAGGCAACAATGAATCCTGGTAACTTAGAATCAAGCGCGATTACAAATCGACATCGAAGGTCAATTCAACAATATTCGAGGTTCATTTGCAATCAATCTCGAATACTGAGGGGGCTACTCTCTGATATACATTATCTTTGAATATCAACTCTAGCAAGGAAACTACTTCGTAACATGAGGGTCTTGATACATAGGATTTATTGTAAGGGACAAACGGTCAGAACGAACCGTGCCCACATAGATTGATCGAGCCCTGACTTAAACATGTACGCATGTATGACTATTTTGATCAAGAATAAAGAAAAGTACTTTCCTTGCAAACATATGATGTTTAATTCTTTCCTCTTTACATCTCTAAAAGAGCTTTGTACTATAACGACACTAAGGGCAATACTTAACCAAAACGTGAATGATCGCTCCCTCACTCGGGGACTACCGTTCACCTCAAACAGCCCAAGTTATCGGGCCTCGGGGACAAATGAACTAATAGGCAGCTCCTTGATCTCTAAAGTCCACGGCCACCCCACTCAGGGACTAATATCTTGGGCAAGCTCGGAGACGTCCGAATTCCATAACGAAACAGGCCTTCGAAAAAAAATCCTTTCATAACCGGTTCTAAAAAGGCTTCCCTCGGCAAAGTCACAAATTAAAGACATCTTCGAGAAAAGCTTCGATAATATCGAGCCTCAGAAACACTAACAAATACAAAGGTTGTTCGGACCCTCGAACACTACCTTATTATCTCATGCTAAAGCATTTTAACCTTTGTGATTACAATTACAAAGAAATAAAGCAAAATCTTAATAGCCGAAAGGGAAAAGAATGCCTTGTATTTATATATAAAATGGTCTTCTTTACAAGGGCCAAATCAGCCAAGTCCAAAAAACATTTACAACGGCCTTAGAAAAAGTGCAAAATGACAAAAAAAATACTAAGTCCTAAGAGGCTTGGTCCCCATCGGAGGCAGCATCTCCGTGCTCGGGGTATTACCCATCTTCAAATTCACTGAGGCTATCAACGTCATCCTCGGGGAATGCTTTCTTCCAAGTCGGATTTCTTCTGCTCGGGCATTATCGATCTCGGTCGCAATGTCGAAATCCTGGGCTTGAGCATCCTCAAGAGCTTCCCTCCGAGCCTGCCACTTTGTGTGTTCTATCATGATCCTAGCCTTGGTCTGGATGGCCTCGACGTCGATTTTGAATTGGGCCACCTTTTCATAAACTTTAATACCGGCCACAACCACCTCAGAATTAGCCTCCTCGGGCTTATTGGCGGTCGAATCCAGTTGAGACTGAAGCTCCTTGATCTTCTCGGCCTACACCGAGCTTTTCTCTTTCACAGCTTGAAGTTGAGTCTCGTCCCAATCCAACTATTCTTTGACAATCTCTTCATCGCGGCTAGGATATCCATGTTTCTCTTGAATGCCTCAGCCTCGGCCCGTATATCGTCCACCTGCTTGTCGAGCCGTCCGATCTGCTCAAGCCTCTGTCGGATCTACGGAATCGGGTCATTAGTTGTTATCTCTAACTCATCTTCACTACCATGAAGCATTCGAAATACTTGTTCGGCCATGTCAATGTGATCCTCCCAAGCTGCAACCAAATCAGCCTGGAGTCTTTCACTGAGGAGCCTACAAGTGTCGCTTTTCTCAGTAAGGACCCGAACCTCAGCCTTATGCTCCTCTCGAACCCTCATGAAGGCTTCTTGGTGCAACAACGAAGATTACAAGTAAGGAAGAAGATTTTAAGAATAATCTACAATTCTAAGTATAAAAGAAGTAAGAAAGAGATTCTCGAAGATTACCCAATTTAGAGCATGTTGAGCCTCGTTGAATAGGAAACTAGCCTCCACAACGTTCATCACGGCTTGGTCCTCCTCGTTCACCAAGCCTCTCAGATAGCTGGCAACCCCGATAAGAGAAGAGAAGACTCGGGCATCCTCCGAGACGGTAATCACTAGATGCCATTTGCGGCCTGGGTTAACTCTCGGAGACGGAAACTGGTCCACCAACCTTGAGATCGATGAAGACCCAGTGGCACCCGGTGATGGTATTTTCTTCTGCACCGGTAAATCACCGAATCTGGTAATATCCTTGGAAGTATCAGTATCTATCTCATCGAAGAAACCTTGGATATCAATTTGATGACTATCCAGCATGATGGCCTCTCGAATCATGGTATCCGAAATCTGGGGGGATTCCGAAATGTAGACCACCCCAACTCCAAGGACCTCTTCCATTATTTGGGAAGCCTTGCCTCCAGTCTCTCTTTCCACTGTCTTAGTTAGAGACGGGGTGACCTCTTCTTTTGCTGATTCAGGGACCTCGGTCGGAGCTCCCTTATCAACTGCCTCCGGTTCGGAGGGCTCTTGTACCGAAGCCGTAGCCCGCGTATGGGCCACTATCCTGGAGTTGTCTTCTTCTTTTTCTTCTTCTTCTTCGGACTTATCCCTTAATCGACAGATTGAATGCGAGTACATGGCACCGGCATTCGCCTTGGGCTTATGAGTTTTCATTGTCGGTTTTTTCTTTTCCGAGTCCAATGGACTCGGAGCCCTTTGTCTCTTTCTGTCCTTGGACGGTTTTGGAGTTGATAGTTGGGGAAGGATTTCCTCGTCACCGGAAGGGGATATCATTGTGACATCCTTCCCGAAACCTGCAAAAGAAAGAGAGATGAGTTAGTTTGAGAAAAGGCTGAAATAATAAACAGTCCGAAATAGAAATTTACCATGGTTGTCGGCCTCCCATCAACCCTTTGATAACTCCATCCAAGAACGTTCAGAGTAAGGCCTCTGAGACATCAGGCCTTCGAACCATGGCTTCAATTCCGAAACTAGGTTAGGCATCTGGGCCACAACTGCAACATCAAAACAGATATAAGGAAAGATGTAAGGAAATGAAATAGTAAAGCAAACATTCGAGGAGAAAATACTTACAATTCATGTTCCACTTCTTCGGGAACGACATGTGTTCAACAGGAATTAGGTTTAACATCCTTATTCGGACGAACATGCCCATCCAGTCTCGATCCTGAGACTCGTCGATGCTGGAGAACGAGGCCCTAGTGGCCCAGCGGGTGAGCTTAATTAGTTCCCCTCAATAGAGCCGAGGATTGTAAAGGCGCATGAGATGGTCGAGGGTGAAAGAACATCCCTTGATTTTGCTCGTGAAGACATGAAGGAGGAGGAGGATTCTCCAGAACGAAGGGTGGATTTGGCCTAGGGTGACATTATATCTTTTGCAAAAGGCGACTATGATGGGTTCTAAGGGACTAAACGTAAAAGGGTAAGTGTAAACACTTAGGTACCCTTCCACGTAGGTGGTGATTGATTCCTCAAGGGGGAGGGGAGGCGACCACATCTTTATTCACCCAGTTGCACTCTTCCTTGACCTTATCGAGGATGTCCTCGGTGATGGTGCATATATATCTTGACATCGGCTCGCATCGGCCCGGCACCGAGGGGGTCTTCTCTATCTTAAAGTAGGTGACGGTTGGGCACCCCGTCAGAACAAATTCCTCAAGGTGGGGTTCCGTCACATCCTCATCACCAGTGGGACACGATGAAGAAACAACCTCTTTTTGCGGTACGGTTTTAGATGTTTTAGCCATTTATGAACAACAAATAAAAGGGTAAGGATGTTGATCAGAATTCAAGGACTTTTGGATATGAAAATTTTGAAGTAAGGGGATTCGTTGAAAGCAAGAGCAGAAAAGGTTTTGACCGTAAAAGTTTGAATGAAAGAGGATTGAGGTTTTTTATAGGCAGAGGGCGGCGATTTTGAACCGGTAGTGGTCGGCCAGTGCCTGACAGGCATTTAATGCCTTGGTAACTGGACCGACGGGACATTTCTTCGCTTACGCCACGGTCGAGCTCTTCGCTGACATCATCACTCATAGAGATGGAGTTCGGGAATTCATGTTGTCTCTCATCATCTTATTTTTTAGAAACGAGGGGACTATTTGTATACGGTCTGAACGGGTATGTCCTTCTTATGGCTAATCGAGGTTGGATCATGATAGACCACGGTCCGACCCTGTGTTACATCAAACCTCAGTACGAAATTAGATTGTCGAACCCTTGATTCAGAGATCAATCAAGGTCGAGATCCGGCAAGAACAAAACCCAGCAGAACGAAGATTGAGAGAGATTGATGGAGGTTTACCTAGTCAAGAAACGGTAAGCCGAAATATCTGTGATCGAGCAAGGATTACGGTGGAAATATCGGCACGTATCAAGATGAGGCCAGTTAATTAGCTAATCATGGGATTTCTTACTGTAGTTGGAATTATACCATAAGTAGAACTCTCCTACTATATAAAGAGGGTGTAATAATTTGTAAAGGCATCAGATTCACGCAATTCAAAGTAATATATTATTCTTTCAACTCTCAATACTCTGTTATTTCATTCATATTTCATTTTGCTCATTTATTTGGTCAGAGTATAACCCATATCGAGGGACAAAGCTATACGTCTCATTTGATTTGCTTTACTTTTCTTTACAGTCAATTTTAGTATCTATTTACATCTTTTCTCAGTTTGTGCCAAGTGAAGTCATGTATCTTTAAAACCACATATAAATTCATTGTTATCCGTTTTTAGGGTAAAGAATAATTTTCTTCAATTTTATGCAATTTTATCTGTTTATAAATATTCACTGTAATTATATTAATTTATAAGATATTAAAATTTAATACTCATGGGGCTTATGCCTCGCTGAGGCATACGTAAAATGTCTCGTCGTACGCCTTTTTAAAACACTGATCTCAACTACGTACCTCTCTCCTTGTTAAGGCACGATTTAAATTTAGATCCAATTAATCGGCTCTGGCGGCACCATAAGCTCCCCTTTGCTATGTTAGAGTTGCGAGGATGTCCGTCGCGTTTCGTCTCATGAAACAAATGGCTTGCAATTTTCATTTTCTTTCACTTTGGAATTTCCATATTTGTTTGTATATCTAATTTCTGATTTGATCTGTCTAATTTCAGTTCAAACTCGATAAAGTTTTATGACCGTGTACTAAAAACCACAAACTATGTGCATTGCAAAATTGTTTGTGGTAAAGGTAATAATGTAACGACCCGACCGGTCGTTTTGCGTTCTAGGACCTCGTACCCCTAAATGAGACTTCCCGTAGTTTCTTTTACTGATTTATGACTTGCGGGGACGGGTGGTTTGAGGTTTGGATGAGTTTGGAATGGTTTAGTAACACATAGTTTCTTAAGGTTTTCCTTAAAGGCCAAGTTTGACTTCGGTCAATATTTTGATGACATCCTGATTTACTCACGTAGTTTGGGGGAGCGCGAGCAGCATTTGAGAGTCGTGCTCCAGACTTTACGAGAACAGAAGTTGTATGCTAAATTCTCCAAGTGTGAGTTTTGGTTGGATTTTGTGGCATTCTTGGGACATGTGGTATTTGGAGAGGGTATCAAGGTTGATCCTAAGAAGATTGATGCAGTTCAGAGTTGGCCATGCCCTACTTCAGCTACAGAGATCAGGAGCTTCTTGGGTCTAGCAGGTTATTATCGCCGAATTGTGGAGGGTTTTTCATCCATTGCAGCTCCTCTAACTAGATTGACTCAGAAGAATGCCCCGTTTCGATGGTCCAGCGAGTGCGAGGCGAGCTTTCAGAAGCTCAAGACAACATTGACCTCAGCACCAGTTCTGGTGTTACCTTCCGGATCTGGGATGTATACGGTCTATTATGATGCTTCACGCGTTGGTTTGGGATGTGTGTTGATGCAGGAGGGGCGAGTTATTGCATATGCTTCACATCAGCTGAAGGTTCATGAGAAAAATTACCCGGTGCACGATTTGGAGTTGGCAGCGATCGTTCATGCTCTTAATATTTGGAGGCACTACTTGTATGGGGTGTCTTGTGAGGTTTATACAGACCACCGCAACTTGCAGGACCTGTTCAATCAGAGTGACCGTAATTTGAGGCAACGCAGGTGGCTTGAGTTGCTGAAGAATTATGATATCACCATTCTTTATCATCCGGGCAAGACAAATGTGGTAGCAGATGCCTTAAGCAAGAAGGCAGAGAGTATGGGTAGCTTGGCTTATATTTCAATAGAGGAGAGACCTCTAGCTTTGGACATTCAGTACTTAGCTAATCGTTTGGTGAGGTTGGACCTTTCAGAGCCCAGCCGAGTTCTTGTATGTGTGGTTGCTTAGTCAACATTATTGGGGGAGATCAGGGCTCGGCAGTTTGATGACCAGCACTTAGTGGCCCTCCGGGAGACAGTAGTGCAGGGTGGTGCTAAAGAGGTTGCTATCAGTGAGGATGGTGTTCTGAGGCTTCAGGGTCGCTTATGTGTCCCTAATGTTGATGGCCTGAGGGAGAGGATTCTAGAGAAGGCTCACAGTTTACGGTATTCTATTCATCCCGGTGCTACGAAGATGTATCATGACTTGAAGCAGCATTTCTGGTGGAGGCGGATGATGAAAGACATAGTGGAGTATGTGGCCAGATGTCTGAATTGCCAGCAGATTAAGTATGAGCACCAGAGGCCAGGAGGCCTACTTCAGCAGATGCATATACCTGAGTGGAAATGGGAACACATCACTATGGACTTCGTAGTTGGGTTGCCTCGGACTTTACGGAAGGTTGATTCCATTTGGGTCATTGTGGACAGGCAGACCAAGTCGGCACACTTCATTCCAGTAGCTACTACTTATACTTAAGAGAGGTTGGCCCAGATCTACATGCGGGAGATAGTTCAGTTGCACGGTGTGCCTGTGTCCATTATATAAAATCGAGGTCCTCAGTTCACCTCGCACTTCTAGAGAGCATTGCATAGTGAGTTAGGCACCTGGGTAGAGCTCAGCACAGCATTTCACCCTCAGACTGATGGGCAGTCCGAGCGGAAAGTTCAAATACTGGAGGACATGCTCAAGGCATGTGTGATCGACTTTGGAGGTCAGTGGGACCAATTCTTGCTTGTTGCCGAGTTTTCTTATAATAATAGTTATCAGTCCAGCATTGAGATGGCTCCATTTAAAGCCTTGTATGGTCGGCGATCTCGTTCTCCTATTGGGTGGTTTGAGCAAGGCGAGGCTAAGTTGTATGGCACCGACCTGGTGAAGGATGCTTTGGAGAAAGTGAAGTTGATTCAGGAGAGGCTTCGCACAGCACAGTCTAGACAGAAGAGTTACGCGGATCAAAAGGCGCGTGATGTGTCATTTATGGAGGGAGAGAAGGTCTTGTTGAAAGTCTCGCCGATGAAGGGTATTATGAGGTTCGGGAAGAAGGGCAAGATGAGCACAAGGTTCATAGGTACTTTCGAGGTGTGAGGCGAGTTGGAGAGGTTTCTTATGAGCTTGCTTTACCTCCCAATCTATCAGGAGTTCATCCGGTCTTTCATGTGTCCATGCTCTGGAGATATCACATCCACTTCTCTCACGTGGTAGATTTCAGCACCATTCAGGTAGATGAGAGGTTGGGCTACGAGGAGGATCTAGTTGCAATTATTGACAAGCAGGATCGCTAGTTGAGGTCCAAGAGAGTTTCCGCCGTAAAGGTCTGGTGGAGGGGCCAACCAGTCGAAGAGGCGACCTGGGAGTCCGAGGAGGACATGCGGAGCAGATATCCACACTTATTCAGCACTTCAGGTATGATTCTAGACCCGTTCGAGGACGAACGTTTGTTTAAGAGGTGGAGAATGTAACGACCCGACCGGTCATTTTGCGTTCTAGGACCCCGTGCCCCTAAATGAGACTTCTCGTAGTTTCTTTTACTTATTTATGACTTGTCGGGACAGGTGGTTCGAGGTTTGGAGGAGATTGGAATGGTTTAGGAACACTTAGTTCCTTAAGGTTGGCCTTAAAGGCCAAGTTTGACTTCGATCAACATTTTGAGTAAACGACCTCAGAGTCGAGATTCGATGGTTTCGGTTGGTTCGTATGATGATTTCGAACTTGGGCGTATGTTCGGACTGGGTTTTGGATGACCCGGGAGCGTTTCAGCGCCAAATAGTGAAATAATAGTGTCATTAAGTTCAAATTGTGGTTTGGAACGTATTTTGTGGTATCGAGATCCGAACAGAATTTCGAGACCGGGAATAGTTCCGTCATCGCATTTATGACTTGCTTGCAAAATTTGGTGTCATTCCGAGTAGTATAGATATGTTTGGCGTAATGGAAGCGAATTCAAGAACTTAAAGTTCTTAAGTTTGATCCTAGGGGTTTTGAGGTGTGATTTTTAGTTTTAGCGTTGTTTTGGGCGTTCTGAAGGCTTGATCAAGTCCGTATTATGACGTGGGACTTGTTGGTATATTTGGACGGGGGATCGGGTGGGCCTAGATGCCGTTCGGGCATCGAGCGAGGCCAAAACCCAGCAAAAATAACTGCTGGTGCACCAAATCTGGTGCGACCGCACCTGCGGAGGACCAGCCGCATGTGCGAGACCGCTTCTGCGGTCCATGCCTCGCAGGTGCGGCCACAGGTGAGGCTGCCAAAATCTCGCAGGTGCGGATCCATTTCCGCAGAAGCGGATCCATTTCCGCAGAAGCGGAACCGTAGGTGCGGACTCTGCTCCGCAGTTGCCAGCCCAGGCCCCCTCCCCCATTTCCGCAGATGTGAGATTTTTCTCGCAGATGAAAGACCGCAGGTGCGAAAAGCCTGTAGGCAGTGAGGTTCTTTTAAAACACGGGACTTAGCCATTTTTCACCATTTACGATCTTTAGAGCATGCAACAGGGATAAACGACCTAGCTTCTCTAAGGTAAGTAATTTATACCCTAAACTTAGTCTAATACTTAAATCCTTAAGTATATTAACACATTAATTAGTAGAAATCATGGGTTAGAGTAGAAACCTAGGGTTTATGAAAAATGAGCAAATTACCGAGGAATTTGTTATGAACTCATACAAAAACTATATATTATTGCTCCTTAGACTATGGGTGAGTGTTTCCTTCAAACAATTTCGGAATCCAAGCATGTGGGCCCGGGGGTGTATTTTGAGATTTTTCAAAGTAGGTTAAAATAATTATTTAAATAGAGGCATTCCATACTTTTGAGTATAGATTAATTTATTTATGCAATATTTGATTAGTTTCGAGTCCTTGGGAGACGAGTTTGGTGTTTCAAGCGCATTCTTGACCTGAAAAGTAGGCTCGACACGAGGTGAGTCTCCTTTCTAAACTTGTAAGAAGGAATTATCATCATAGTTAAAAATAAAAGATTGCATGTCTTTAATAGCAGGGGCTACGCACGCACGAAGTGACGAGAGTCCGTGCGTAGCTACTATTATGTTATGTCGGGTAGTTTTAGGATTCACACGCATGCTTTATGTGCCGTATCTATAATATTAGATGTTAATTTAGATTGCCTAATATCCTTGAACTATTAAATGAATATCGAGGAGGTTACATTCTAAAATTATTATTATTGAATACTTTTCCTATAAGCATATCCTTTACTGAATTCCTGATGTCCTGTTAATTATGTGTATGTATATCGGTACCCGCGTCGCACGTATGATTCGCGAGCGGGGTAGCCCTACTATTATGTCAACCGCGTCGCATGTTCGATTTGCGAGCGGTGCAGTAGATGCATCTATGGTTCGAGTCGTTCGACCCTTCGGCAGTGCACATTTAATTTTGCGTAGTATCAGCCGTACGTTCACGGTATTTCATGTGTTTGTAAATTGTTTGGGTGTTATGTGAATGTGCATATGTAGAATATCATGAAAGGAAAACTAGTTAAATTGCATGCTAGGGAACTTGACACACAAAGATAGTTCTAAATGTTATTTGATGCTCCTGCCTCCGTTATTATTCATGACTGCTATTTCCTTCTTAGTCTTACATTTAAACTATATTATTTGGACCCTAGTAAGTATCACGTTGACTTCTCGTCACTACTTCTTCGAGATTAGACAAGATACTCACTGGGTACATATTGTTTATGTACTCATGCTACGCTTCTGTACTTAATTGTACAGGTTCTGAGGCAGGTGCATCTGGGTATCAGTCTGGAGCTCGTCCTTGACTTATATCTGGTTCAGACTTCTCGGTGAGCTGATTTCCCCGACGACTTCCAGCAGCGCCTTGGAGTTTTTTTTCTTTTATTATGTCTGCTTACTTTTCCTCAGACAGTAGGGCAGATTGTATTCTTTTGGATTCTCATTTCTACTAGATGCTTGTAAACATGTGACACTAGTTTCTGGCACACACGTAGTAGACATTATATTTTTGGACTGTAAATATAAATTATGACTTTTATGGCTATTCCTGTTTAAAAATTGCCTAAGTTGTCTGTTTCACTTAATGTCTCGAATTTGAACTTAGTAAGTGACGAAAAATGCTTTTGGTAAGTTAAATGAAATTCACTAGTAATCAATGTTGGTTTGCCTGACACGGTGTTGGGCGCCATCGCGACCTAATTTAGGATTTGGGTCGTGACAAATAATATACTTATTATTTAAACAATAATTAATGTTTACAAGAACTCCTTTGTGTGCATAATATATTGAAGCTAAGGCATTTGTATTTGTTTAATTTTCATAAATTTTGTATTGTAAGAAGTGAAGGATATCATGCGAGTGGTGATGAGCTTTTGATTTTGAAATTGATTACATGTAGAATATATATATATATATATATATATTCCGAATTTCCTGAAGGTTTTCGGGAGACGGAGAAGTTTGACAAAGAAGAGGTAGCGAAAAACAAAAGAACAAGGGCCGGGTGGGTACTGAGAGCAAGAATTTCAATAATAACATTGCTTCAATATTATTTGTAAGAGAATACATGGATTGACTTGAGTCATGCTAGGCACTGTGCTAAGAAACTATTTCAGCAGTGTGAAATGTCTCTCCAGAATTAAACAAGCCTACCTCTATTAGGGAAGATACAGGAATCAGCAAAATATTAAATTACAATAATCCAGCAAGATTGAAAAGAGAATAGGACAAAGAAAATTTATAAGTAAAATTAGAAATAAGAGAAGCTAAGAGAGAAAGAGAAGAATGCTAGAAAGAGGAACTTCTGATGATGATGAATTGTGCAGCCAAATGATGCTTATTTATAATTGTATTTGCATGTAACTTTGTTGTGCATGGGAAGAAAGTGGTTGGTCAAATTTGTCACTTTTTACACTTCTTCTGCCACTTATCATAGCCTTCTTGAAGGGATAAAAACTTGTCCAATGGGCATTAAAATATTGCCACAGTCCCCCATTATTTTAAAGATCCAAAAGTAAACTTGTTGGATTTGTATGGTCCAAATGTAATAGGTTTGGTGTCTTTTGGACTATGAACCAAACTTAGAGCGATAAAATTTAACTCACAGAATTAATGGTGAAATATAATATTTCTATGAACCAATAAATCTTATTGTATGTCAGAGATTTTATCAATCACATTTCGACTCTCACTATTTTGATGTTCAACGCGGTTTTGCGCCACTTAGGTCATGTGTGTGTCTGGTTGTTCATGAGAGCTCTATAGACTCATAGGAGAGGCCCCACTCCACTTCATATAAGTGAATTCATCAAGTGTATACTGCTTTTAAAT
This sequence comes from Nicotiana undulata, assembly GCA_005239495.1. Classification (NCBI taxonomy): domain Eukaryota; kingdom Viridiplantae; phylum Streptophyta; class Magnoliopsida; order Solanales; family Solanaceae; genus Nicotiana; species Nicotiana undulata. The sequence goes on from ML278318.1 coordinate 38,945, forward strand.
ACACAATCCATAAGGAATATGAATTTCATTAAGAATTATAACTCAACCTCTCAACTAGTGGCAGTCAAGCATTCTCTTTTAGTGCTTCAGTGTCAATATCAACTTGTTATTACTCATATGAACCTACTTCATGGGATCTCCAATCACATAGGTTGGGTTACCATCTCTATTGACAACATGTCGGCCTTAACCCCATCTCTTTTGAGGTTTGAAGAATTAACTTTCTTCCTACAGGTTTAGTCAGAGGATCGGCAAAATTTATCTTTGATTTCACATAATCAAAATAAATTATTCCATGCCTCAACAGTTGTTTTATGACATCATGTCTCAATTTCATGTGTCTACTTTTATAATTATAAGATTTATTTTTTCAATAGCTAGTGCCGCTTGACAATCACAATGCATAGACATAGGAGGTAATACGTCCTTTATTAAAGGGATATTAGCTAAGAAGTTTCTTAGCCACTCGGCCTCAGAACCAGCTAACTCTAGAGCTACAAACTCTGATTTCATAGTCGATCTAGCAATGATTGTCTGTTTAGATGATTTCCACGATATAGCACCACCACCAAGGGTGAATACATAACCACTAGTGGATTTTGTCTCATAAGAATCAGAGATCCAGTTTGCATCATTGTACCCTTCTAAAGTAGAAGGATATCCACTATATAGGATACCATAATTCATGGTTCCTCTGAAATATTTCATTAGTCTAGATAATGTAGACCAATACTCTCTATTTGGATTATGAGTATATCTACTCAGTCTACACACTACATAGGCTATACCAGGCGTTGTAAAATATATTAGATGCATTAGAATCCCAATAATCTATGCATATTTAGACTGAGCAACTGGGTCACCATTATTCTTTTTCAACTGAGAGTTAGCATCAAAAGGAGTTTTGATTACCCAAAAGGTCATCCCGTGTATTTCTAGCTAAATTTGTGTTTCGAGGCCATGAAAGCCTCCTTCTATCTCACCTCGATTTGCATGCACAATCCAAGCGTGCAGTCGGGAGCCGTTATGTGAAAACAGGTAAAAATGATAATTTTGTATCATCAATTTGAATAAAGTTGACTTTGGTCAATATTCTTTGGTAAACGGACCCGGACCCGTGATTTGATGGTCCCGGAAGGTCCGTAGAAAAATATGGGACTTGGACGTATGCCCGAAATCGAATTCCGAGGTCCAAAGTCCGAGAAATAAATATTTAAAAGAAATTGTTTTATGAAAATAAAAGAGGTTTTTGAAAAATGAAATTCTATGTGAAACCTGTGATATCAGGCCCGTATCTTGGTTCCGGAGCCCGGTACAGGTTCGATATAATATTTGTGTCATATATGTAAAGTTTGGTAAGAAACCGACTTCATTAGATGTGATTCGGACCTTAAATGCAAAATTTGATGTTTAAAGAAGTTTTGAGAAATTTCATTGATATTGGGGTTTAATTCGATGTTTATGATGTTATTTTGGTGATTTGATTGCACGAATAAGTCCGTAGGATATTTTCGAGGTTGTGTCCACATTTGGTTTAAAGTTACGAGGGCTCGGGTGAGTTTCGAGTAGGCCCCGGGGTGTTTTTAGGATTAAAACATAGTTGTTGAAGGTCAGAGAAGTGCAGATCTCTGAACCCGCCAGCGAGGTCCACACTTCATTTTATGCTGACCGCGGAGGGCCTTTGCGGCCGCACTCGATTTTGTGCGGTCCGCAGTGAGGAGCAGGTTCACTGGTCTGACTTCGAAGGCCTATATATTTTGATCTACAAGGAATTTTGAGATGATTCAAAACGAAAGTTGTATCCCTTCGTGTCTAGTTTGCAGAAAGATAATGTAATCGCAATGACATCTGTAGAGAAAGTTATGGCCAGCATAATAAAGCATGTCACTGCCGCCAATTTGCTTCTTGTGCGGCCGCACTCCCTTTTTGTGCGGTCCGTGGTGGGGGTCTGAGAGTGGTATATTTAAACGGTATTTTCAGTTATTTTTTATTTTTCAAAACCCTAAAAAGGTAAGAGGCGATTTTCCAAACACTCTTTCTTCTCCAAAACATTAGTAAGTGATTTCTAACTCATTTTCTTTACTCCTTAACTTCTTTTTACAAGATTCATCCTAGAATCTAGGGTTTTCATGGTGGAATTGGGAATTTCGAGTAAAACCTAAGAATATTGAAATTTGGGGATTTAGACGTCAAATTGAGGTCGGATTCCAAAACCATTTATATATCCGGGTTCGGCGGTGAATGGGAAGTCGGATTTTGGTCCGAATTTCGGGTTTGGACCGAGCGGGCCCGGGGTTGATTTTTGACTTATTGGGGAAAACTTTAGAAAACTCATTTCCATGCATTAGAATTGATTCATTTAGCATTTCTTGATATAATTAAGTAACTTGTGGCTAGATACGAGTCAGTTGGTAGTGGAATCAAGAGGTAAAGCGGTAGTTGAGGCTTGAATTGTGTTCGTGGCATCGAGATAAGTGTTTGGCCTAACCTTAGCTTGAGGGAATAGGTGTTGAGTCTTAATTTCTACGTGTTTATTCAATATTCAATGTATAGGTGAGGGACGAGTACCTATATGTTGTTGTCAAGAATGCTCGTGTGTCGGATATTAGTCATTATGTGATTTTCATCAAGGTTTTTTGTGTTATGGATTTAATATCAATTTGGTAGTATTCGATTGATGGAAATTCTTAATTATGAATACTGTTGAGTATTTGTTCGGTTGTGGAATATTTGTTAAGTTATACACTTGAGTGAGGTTGGTTATAGTTGTGTCCCTTGCCGGGACGGTATTATTACTGTTGATTATTCCTTTGAATTTATGGTTTCTTATTGTTGATTTTCTTGCCAAACTGTTGTTTTTTATATTTATGCACGAGGGGACATTCCGTGCCACGTTTATGTTGTTTATGCACGAGGGGACATTCCATGCCATGTTTATGTTATTTATGCACGAGGGGACATTCCGTGCCATGTTATGTTATTTATGTACGAGGGGACATTCCGTGCCATGTTATGTTATTTATGCACGAGGGGACATTTTGTGCCGTGTTTATGATTATTATGCATGAGGGGACATTATGTGTCGTGTTGATGATATTTATGCACGAGGGGACATTCTGTGCCGTGTTATGATACCTTAGCACGAGGGGACATGTCGTGTCTTTTATTTTCACTTGTTTATTTCGTGTTATTAATTCTCGTTATTATTTTTTATAGTTAAATTGTTGCCTCGTTTCGTAATTTAAGTAATTGTTACCCCTTCTCCCCAGCATGTTTCCCCGTTATTGTACTTAACTGTTTACTTCCTGTTATATTTTATTTAAACTGCACAGGCGATATTACTTGTCGTGTCCTAGCCTCGTCACTACTTCGCCTAGGTTAGGCTCGGCACTTACTCAATACATGGGGTCGGTTGTACTGATACTACACATGCACAATTTTTGTTGTGCAGATCCCAGTGATGGACCCAGTGGTTACTGATCTAGGTGGCTCCCTTCGGTCCATCAGGCGACACTGAGGTAGTCCTGCAGACGTCCGCGGGCCTAGGCGTCACCTCCTATCTTATTTCTTTCTTGTCTTTACATCTTTCTAAGACAATAGTACTTCATTTGTTCAGACCTATACTTGTAGTATTCATAGACAGTCCGTGAAGTTGTGACACCAAATTCTGGGAATTTTATTGTGGAAATTGTAATAGTATTTAACTAAATTGTTAGCTTTCATTTGTTCCGCATTTTATTTATACTGATCTTGTATTTCACCTATCAATTGTTAAAAGTAAAACAAGTTAGAATAACCAGTATCGTTGGCTTGTATAGCGGGTTCAACGTTAGACGCCATCACGATTCTGGCGGTGGGATTTCGGGTCGTGACAAGTTGGTATCAAAGCACTAGGTTACCTAGGTCTCACAATTCACGGAAGAGCTTGGTAGAGTCTGAGGGATCGGTACGGAGACGTCTGTACTTATCCCCCAGAGGCTGCAAAGTTAGGAATAAATTCACATCTATTATTCTCTATCGTTCGATTTTAATTCTAAATGCTAATTGAGTTTCTATTCTACTCTCTCGCAGATGGAGAGAACGCGTGCTTCCTCATCTATCGATCAGCAGCCCGATCCTCCAATTGCAGCTCCTATGAGGGGTCGGGGACAGGACGAGGCCATACTAGAGACCGAGGCAGGGGCAGAGCTCAGCCCATAGCAGCAGCCTCAGTAGAGGACCCATAGGTAGATTTTGCCGGTGAGGTTCCTGCTCAGACGATTCCGGTTGGACCAACTCAGGTCCCAGAGGGGTTCATTGCCACCCCGATTCTTTAGGATGCTCTGGTCCGCTTAGTGGTCCTTATGGAGAGCGTGACTCAGACCGGTCTACTTCCTACTGTACCAGTTGTCTCTCAGGCTGGGGGAGGGCCCCAGACTCCTGCTACCCGCACACCAGAGCAGCTAGCTTCTCAGTTCTAGACTCCAGCACCTCAGACAGTTGGAGTAGCTCAGCCGGGTATTGTGGAACAGGCAGTGGAGGGAGCAACTATGTCCGCCGATGCTTTGTGGATATTAGATCGGTTCACCAAGTTGTTTCCTACTACTTTAACTAGTGCACCATCACAGAACCCCCAGGATTACTTAGACAATTTATATGAGGTTCTTCGGAACATGGGGATCGTGGAGACCAATGAGGTCGATTTTCCTACATTCCGTCTTTCTGGTTCCGCCAAGACTTGGTTGAGGGATTATTGCTTTACCAAGACAGCTGGATCTTTTCCTTTGTCTTGGGCTCAGTTCTCCGAGTTGTTCTTGGAGAAGTTTCTACCAGTTACCCAGATAGAGGATCTTCGGAGGCAGTTTGAGCGTCTCTTGCAGGGCTCTATGACAGTCACCCAGTATGAGACTCGGTTTATCACTTTGGCCCGACATGCTATCGTGATATTCCCCACAGATCGAGAGACGGTGATGAGGTTTATTGAGGGGCTAGCTCAGCCTATTAGACTCCAGATGGCCAGAGAGACAGGTACTGATATTTCATTTCATAAGGCGGCCAATGTGGCCAGGCGGATTGAGATGGTCTTATCACAGGGCAGTGGTCAGGGGTATGACAAGAGACCTGGTCATTTCGGTCGATTCAGTGGTGCCTCATCTGGAGGCAGAGATTCTTTTGGCAGAGGTCATCCTCCTAGACCATTCCAGTCAGCCCTTCAGGTATCTCGCAGTGCACCACCAGCTCCTATCAGTGCACCGCCGCTTCAGAGCTTTCAGGGCCAGCAGTCTCAGCAACCGAGATCTTGTTTCACTTGTGGTGTTCCAGGGCACATTTCCAGGTTTTGTCCCCGAGCTTCTAGTGGTTCTCAGCATCAGGGTTCCCGTGCTATGATTCCCGCACCATGTGCACCCTACCCCCTCAGCCAGCTAGGGGTAGAGGTCGAGGTGCTAGAGGCGGAGGCCAGACAGTTAGAGGTGGAGGACAGGCTATGAGGGGTAGAGGTCAGTCCTTAGTAGGTCGATCCAGGGATGTTCAGATTGGTGGGGCTCAGCCCCGATGCTATGCTATTCCCGCTAGGCCCGAGGTTGAGGCCTCTGATGCTGTCATTACAGGTATGGTTTCAGTTTGCAGCAGAGATGCTTCGGTTTTGTTTGACCCGGGGTCTACATTTTCTTACGTGTCCTCATATTTTGCTCCTTATCTGAATGCCCTGTGATTCCCTGAGTGCCCCTGTATATGTATCTTCACCGGTGGGTGATTCTATTGTGGTAGATCGAGTCTACCGTTCATGCATAGTGGTTATTGGTGGTTTGGAGACCCATGTAGATCTTTTGCTTCTTGATATGACCGATTTCGATGTCATTTTGGGGATGGATTGGTTATCTCCCTATCATGCTATTCTGGACTTTCACGCCAAGACTGTGACCCTGGCCTTACCGGGAGTACCTCGATTGGAGTGGAGAGGGACTCCTAGTCCTTCTTCCGGCAGGGTTATCTCATATATGAAGGCTCGGCGCATGGTCGAGAAGGGTTGTTTGGCCTATTTGGCCTATGTTCATGATTCTAGTGTTGAGGTTCCTTCTATGGAGTTCGTGCCCGTTGTCTGTGAGTTTCCAGAGGTATTCCCTGCTGATCTGCCGGGTATGCCACCCGACAGAGATATTGACTTTTGCATTGAGTTGGCTCCGGGCACTCAGCCTATTTCTACCCCGCCATATCGTATGGCCCTGCCAGAGCTAAAGGAGTTGAAGGATCAGTTACAGGATTTTCTAGCCAAAGGCTTTATTAGGCCTAATGTTTCTCCTTGGGGTGCGCCAGTTCTGTTTGTTAAGAAGAAAGATGGTACAATGAGAATGTGTATTGACTACCGGCAATTGAACAAGGTTACTATCAAGAATAAGTATCCATTGTCGAGGAATGATAATTTATTCGACCAGCTTCAGGGTGCCACAGTGTTTTCCAAGATTGACTTGAGATCTGGCTACCATCAGTTGAGGATTAGGGCGTCTGATGTCCCTAAGACAGCCTTTCGCAGTAGGTATGGGCATTATGAGTTATTGGTGATGTCATTTGGGTTGACGAATGCCCCAGCTGCTTATACGGATTTGATGAACTGAGTGTTAAGACCCTATTTGGATGCGTTTGTTATAGTCTTTATTGATGATATTTTGATTTACTCTCGCAGCCGAGAAAAGCATGAGCAGCACCTTTGAGTCGTCCTCCAGAATCTGAAGGACACTCAGTTGTATGCCAAAATTTTCGAAGTGTGAGTTCTAGTTGAGTTCGGTTGCATTTTTTGGTCATGTGGTGTCGATAGACGGTATTCAGGTGGATCCCAAGAATATTTCGGCCGTCAAAGATTGGCCTAAACCCACATCAGCTACATAGATTCGGAGTTTCTTGGTCTTAGCAGGTTATTATCGTCGGTTTGTAGAGGGATTCTCATCTATTGAAGCCCTGATGACCAGGTTGACTAAGAAGGGTGCCCAGTTCAGGTGGTCAGATGAGTGTGAGGCGAGCTTTCAGAAGCTCAAGACAGCCTTGACCACGACACCGATGTTAGTTTTGCCCACAGGTTCAGGGCCATATACCGTGTATTGTGATGCTTCACGGGTTGGACTTGGTGCAATGTTGATGCAGGATGGAAAGGTTATAGCCTATGCTTATCGTCAGTTGAAGGTTCATGAGAAGAACTATCCAGTTCATGATTTAGAGTTAGCAGCCATTGTTCATGCGCTGAAGATTTGGAGGCATTATCTGTATGAGGTGTCATGTGAGGTGTTCATGGATCATAAGAGTTTGCAGTATCTGTTCAAGTAGAAAGAGTTGAATATGAGAAAGAGGAGATGGTTGGAACTGTTGAAAGACTATGACATTACCATTATATATCATCCGGGAAAGGCCAATATGGTGGTCGATGCCTTGAGCCGGAAGTCAGCCAGTATGGGTAGTCTTGCTTATATATCGGTCGGAGAGTGACCGCTTGCTTTAGATGTTCAGGCTTTGGCCAATCAGTTCATGAGATTAGAGGTTTTTGTGACAGGAAGTGCTTTGGCTTATACTGTGGCCCGTTCTTCATTGTTTGATCGTATTCGAGAGCGGTATTATGATGATCGTCATTTATGTGTTCTTAGAGATACGGTCTGGCACGGAGGTGCCAAGCAGGTTACAGTTGATGATGATGGAGTCTTGAGGATGTAGGATCGTATTTGTGTGCCTGATGTTGATGGTATTCGTGAGTTGATATTGCAGGAGGCCCATAGTTCCCGATATTCCATTCATCCGGGGGCCGTAGAGACGTACCAGGATTTGCGGAAACATTATTGGTGGCGGAGGATGAAGAAAGATATTGTGGCATATATAGCTCGGTGCTTGAACTGTCAGCAGGTTAAGTACGAGCACCAAAGACCCGATGGTTTGATGCAGCAGATTGAACTTCCCGAGTGGAAGTGGGAGTGTATTACCATGGATTTCGTAGTTGGGATCCCACAGACTCAGAGGATGTTTGATGTGGTGTGGGTCATTGTGGATAGGCTGACCAAGTCAGCACACTTCATTCCTATATCAGTTTCGTATTCTTCGGAGAGATTGGCAAAGATTTACATCAGGGAGATTGTTCGTCTGCATGGTGTGCCGGTGTCCATTATTTCCGACCGAGGTACTCAGTTTACCTCCCATTTCTAGAGAGTATTTCAGTGTGAGTTGGGCACACTGGTTGAGTTGAGCACAGCGTTTCATACTCAGACGGACGGACAGTCCGAGCGTACTATTCATATCTCGGAGGATATGTTGCGGGCATGTGTCATTGACTTTGGAGGTTCATGGGACCAGTTCTTACCCTTAGTTGAGTTTTCCTACAACAACAACTATCAGTCGAGCATTCATATGGTTCCTTATGAGGCGTTGTATAGTAGGCGGTGTCGGTCGCCAGTCGGATGGTTCGAGCCGGGAGAGGCTAGGTTGTTGGGTTCAAAGTTAGTTCAGGATTCCTTGGATAAGGTGAAGATCATTCGGGATTGGCTTCGTATAGCTCAGTCTAGGCAGAAGAGTTATGCATACCGCAGAGTTCGTGATTTGGCATTTATGATAGGAGACCGGGTATTGCTTCGGGTTTTTCCCATGAAGGGCATGATGAGATTCGGAAAGAAGGGAAAATTGAGCCCTAGGTACATTGGTCCCTTTGAGATTCTTGATAAGGTAGGAGAGGTGGCCTACAAACTTGCTTTACCACTGAGTTTATCACTCGTGCATCTGGTGTTTCATGTGTCTATGCTTCGGAAGAATATTGTCGATCCCTCTCATGTACTGGACTTCAGCAGTGTCCAGTTGGACAAGGATTTGACTTATGAGGAGGAGCCGGTAGCCATATTAGGTCGGCAGGTTCGTCAGTTGAGATCGAAGAGTTATCCTTCGGTCTGTGTTCAGTGGAGAGGTCAGCCTGTTGAGACAGCTACCTAGGAGTACGAGTCCGATATGCGGAGCCGATATCCCCATCTTTTCCCCGATTCAAGTACCTTTCTATGCCTGTTCGAGGACGAACGTTTGTTTTAGAGGTGGAGATTGTGATGACCAAAAAGGTCATCCCGTGTATTTCTAGCTAAATATGTGTTCCGAGGCCATGAAAGCCTCCTTCTATCTCACCTCGATTTGTGTGCGCAGCCCGTACGTGTAGCCGGGAAGTCGTTATGTGAAAAACTGATAAAAATGATAATTTTGTATCACAAATTTGAATAAAGTTGACTTCGGTCAACATTCTTTGGTAAACGGACTCGGACCCGTGATTTGACGGTCCCGGAGGGTCCGTAGGAAAATATGGGACTTGGGCGTACGCCCGAAATCAAATTCTGGGGCCCCAAGTCCGAGAAATAAATTTTTAAAAGAAATTATTTTATGAAAATAAAAGAGGTTTTTGAAAAATAAAAGTCTATGTGAAACATGTGGTATCTGGCCCGTATCTTGGTTCCGGAGCCCGGTACAGGTTTGATATAATATTTGTGTCATATCTGTAAATTTTGGTAAGAAACGGACTTCATTAGATGTGATTCGGACCTTAAATGCAAAATTTGATATTTAAAGAAGTTTTGAGAAATTTCACTAATTTTGGGGTTTAATTCGATGTTTATGATGTTATTTTGGTGATTTGATTACACGAATAAGTCTGTAGGATGTTTTCGAGGTTTTGTGCACATTTGGTTTGAAGTTCCGAGGGCTCGGGTGAGTTTCAGGTAGGTCCTGGGGTGTTTTTAGGCTTAAAACATAGTTGTTGCAGGTCAGAGAAGTGCAGATCTCTGAACCCGCCAGCAAGGTCCGCACTTGATTTTATGCTGCCCGCGGAGGGCCTTTGCGGCCGCACTCGATTTTGTGCAGTCCGCGGTGAGGATCAAGTTCACTGGCCTGACTTCGGAGGCCTATATCTTTTGATCTACAAGGAATTTTGAGATGATTCAATAAACGAAAGTTGTATCCCTTCGTGTCTAGTTTCCAGAAAGATAAAGAAATCACAATTTGGACATCTGTAGATAAGGTTATGGCCAAGATACTAAAGCATGTCACTACATCCAATTTGCCTCTTGTGCGGCCGCACTCTCTTTTTGTGCGGTCTCTGGTGGGGGTCTGAGAGGGGTATATTTAAACGGTATTTTCAGTTATTTTTCATTTTTCAAAACCCTAAAAAAGTAAGAGGCGATTTTTCAAACACTCTTTCTTCTCCAAAATATTAGTAAGTGATTTCTACCTCATTTTCTTTCCTCCTTAACTTCTTTTTACAAGATTTCATCCTAGAATCTAGGATTTTCATGGTGGAATTGGGAATTTTGGGTAAAACCTAAGAATATTAAAATTTGGGGATTTAGACCTAAAATTGAGGTCGGATTCCAAAACCATTTATATACCTGGGCTCGGCGATGAATGGGTAATCGGATTTTGGTCCGAATTTCGGGTTTGGACCGAGCGGGCCCGGGGTCGATTTTTTACTTTTTGGGAAAAACTTTAGAAAACTCATTTTCATGCATTAGAATTGATTCATTTAGCATTTATTGATATAATTAAGTAACTTGTGGCTAGATACGAGCGAGTTGGTAGTGGAATCAAGAGGTAAAGCGATAGTTGAGGCTTGAATTGTGTTCGTGGCATCGAGATAAGTGTTTTGCCTAACCTTAGCTTGAGGGAATAGGTGTTGGGTCTTAATTTCTACGTGTTTATTCAATGTTCAATGTATAGGTGAGGTGACGAGTACCTATATGTTGTTGTCAAGCATGCCCGTGAGTCGGATATTAGTCATTGTGAGTTTCATCAAGGCTCTTTGTGTTATGGATTTAATATAAATTTGGTAGTATTCGATTGATGGAAATTCTTAATTGTGAATATTGTTGAGTATTTGTTCGATTGAGGAATATTTGTTAAGTTATACACTTGAGTGAGGTTAGATATAGTTGTGTCCCTTGCCGAGACGGTATTATTACTGTTGATTATCCCTGTGATTTTATGGTTTCATATTGTTGATTTTCTTGCCAAACTTTTGTTTTTTCTATTTATGCACGAGGGGCATTCCGTGCCACGTTTATGTTGTTTATGCACGAGGGGACATTCTGTGCCATGTTTATGTTGTTTATGCACGAGGGGACATTCTGTGCCATGTTATGTTATTTATGTACGAGGGGACATTCCGTGCCATGTTATGTTATTTATGCATGAGGGGACATTCTGTGCCGTGTTTATGATTATTATGCATGAGGGGACATTTTGTGTCGTGTTGATGATATTTATGCACGAGGGGACATTCTGTGCCGTGATTGTGATGTTTTATGCACGAGGGGACATTCTGTGCCGTGTTATGATACCTTAGCACGAGGGGACATGTCGTGTCGTTTCTTTTCACTTGTTTATTTCGTGTTATTAATTCTCGTTATTATTTTTTATATTTAAATTGTTGCCTCGTTTCGTAATTTAAGTAATTGTTACCCCTTTTCCCTAGCATGTTTCCCCGTTATTTTACTTAACTGTTTACTTCCTGTTATATTTTATTTAAACTGCACAGGCGATATTACTTGTCGTGTCCTAGACTAGTCACTACTTCGCCGAGGTTAGGCTCGGCACTTACTCAGTACATGGGGTCGGTTGTACTGATACTACACTTGCACAATTTTTGTTGTGCAGGTCCCAGTGCTGGACCCAGTGGTTACTGATCTATGTGGCTCCCTTCGGTCCATCAGGCGACAGTGAGGTAGTCCTGCAGATGTCCGCGGGCCTTGGAGTCACCTCCTATCTTATTTATTTCCTGTCTTTACATATTTATGAGACAGTAATACTTCATTTGTTCAGACCTATACTTGTAGTATTCATAAACAGTCCGTGAAATTATGAAACCAAAATCTAGGAATTTTATTGTGGAAATTGTAATAGTATTTAACTATATTGTTAGCTTTTATTTGTTTCGCATTTTATTTATACCGGCCTTGTATATCACCTATCAATTGTTAAAAGTAAGAAAACAAGTTAGAATAACCAGTAATGTTGGTTTGTCTAGCAGGTTCAACGTTAGACGCCATCACGGTCCCGACGATGGGATTTCAGGTCGTGACAGGAGTGATCACACATGTGACATTAAAATATTCAAATTTCTTAAGAAGTCTCTCAACATAATGTTCTTGTGACAATATTATTCCATCTTCACTCCTTATAACTTTAACTCCTAATATTGTATTTATTTCACACAAATTTTTCATATTAAAATTAGCCGACAGAAATAATTTTGTACTTTGCACAATATTTAAATTTGTACCAAATATAAGCATGTCATCGACATATAAACATATTATAACATAATCATTGTATACTATTTTAGTATAAACACACTTATGCACCTTAATTGAGGAAAAATCATCTCTCAGTAAGACTTGTACAAATTTCTCATACCATTGCTTTGGAGCTTGTTTAAGTCCATAAAGAGATTTAATTAATTTACAGACTTTATTTTCTTGTCTAGGAATGACACAGCCTTCAGGTTGAACCATATAAATTTCTTCTTCTAAATCAACATTTAGAAAAGCAGTTTTGACATCCATATGGTGGATAAAAAACATACGAATTGAAGCTAAGGCAATTAAAACTCGAATAGAAGAAATTTTAGTCACTAGTGCAATTGTATCAAAATAATCTATATTTTGTTTTTGAGAAAATCCTTTTGATACTAACCAAGCTTTGTATTTATCTAAAGATCCATCAAGATTAAATTTCTTTTCGAAAATCCATTTACAACCAATAGGTTTTGCACCAGGAGGTAAATCAATTAAAATCCATGTATTATTTTTCTTAATAGAATCAATTTCAACTTTTATTGTCTATTTCCAATGTTTAGCATCTGAAGAATGTATAGCTTCAAAATAATTCGATGGTTCATTATCAACAAGAAAAGTTTGAAAATTATTCCCATAACAAAAATATTCTTTTCTAGGCCTTTGGCTCATTCTCAATTCCTCATTAGAGGTAATTTCACTATTTGTTTTAACAGGTGTATGAGAAATTTTATCAGACAGTGGATAAATATATTCAAAGAACTCAACATTCTTTATCTCAATTATAGTATTCTAATCAAGCACATCACTTTTTAAAACAAGAAATCTATATGAAGCACTATTTTCAGCATATCCAATAAGTATACAATAAAAAGTTTTAGAGCCTATTTTTCTCTTTTTAGGTTCAGGCAAAAGAACTTTATCAAGGCACCCCCACACTTTTAGATATTTCAAATTAGGTTTATAACCCCTCCACAATTCATACGGAGTTTTGCCAGTTCTTCTATGTGGTATTCTATTTTGTAAGTGACATGCAGATAATATAGCTTCACCCCACAAATTATTAGAAGCATTAGAACTAACTAACATAGAGTTCATCATCTCTTTCAATGTTCTATTTTTTCTTTCAGCTATTCCATTTGACTCAGGTGAATAAGGCGGAGTTACTTCATGAATAATTTCATTATTTTCACAAAATTTATTTAAAGATAAATATTCTCAACCTCTATCAGATCTAACTCTCTTGATTTTTCTACTAAGTTGATTTTCAACCTCAGTTTTATAAGAAATAAAAGCATTAAAAGTATCATCTCCATTTCTAAGCAAATACAACTTAGTATATCTAGAAAAATCATCAATAAAAGTCACATAATATCTGTTACCACCTTTAGTCAAAGTCTTCTTTAAATCGCCTAAATCAGTGTGAATCAAGGATAATAGTTCAGTTTCTCTATTTACAGAAAAACAAGTCTTTCTAGTACTTTTAGCTTCATCACATATTTCACACTTATTAATATTATCTAAGTCTAAACCAGATATTAATTCTAGTGACTGCATTTTCTTTATATACGCGACATTAACATGTCCTGGTCTAGCATGCCATAAAGAAATAGACTAAACCATATAAGCAGAAGCAGAAGCATTTCCATTGATAACATCAGAAATATTAAGTTCAAAGAGTCATTGGTTACAATAGCCCTTTCCCACAAACACATTATTTTTTGTCATTATGATCTTATCAGATTCAATTGACACTTTCACTCCGGCTCTTCCCAACAAGGAAACAGAGATCAAGTTTGCCCTCATAGTAGGAACATGCAGTACATCAACAAGGGCTAAAGGTTTTTCCGAAGTGAGTTTCAGGAGAACTTTACCCTTACCCAAGACTTTGGTAGTACTTGAGTCTCCAAGGTAGACCTCTTCTCTATCATCCTTTATAGGAGTATAAGAGGAAAATGCTTCTCGATAATTTTCACGAATGTGCCGAGTAGACCCAGAGTCTATCACTCATTCTTTTGCATGTGAAACAATGTTAACTTGAGAAATGACAACTGCAATAATATTACCCCCTTCGGCTAAGTTGGCCTTAGGAATATTAGTTTTTCCTTTTTCATTTCCTGCTTTGTACCTGCACTGTAAGGCATGATGGCCTAGTTTTTCACAAACAAAACAAGAGCCATTTTTTCTTTTAAGGTTAGTATTTTTAGGCTTGCAACCTTGAGACTTATTCTCGTATCTTTTGCGGTTGTTATTGTTGTTGTTGTTGTTGTTGTTGCTTTGCACTAAGTTTGATTTAAGAGTTTTCATCATAGCTTTCGCAGATTCTTTTCTGTAGGAATCTTCAATTAGGATGTGGGTCACAGCTTCCTCAATGGTGAAATTTTTCTATTTGTGCTTTAAGTTATTTTTGTAGTCACTCCATGAGTCAGGCGGTTTCTAAATCAGTACTCTAGCAGCAAACTTTTCTGGTAATGACATCCCCTCGGCCTTCAAGTTTTGCAACAATTTTTGATATTCGTTGATTTACACGTTCATCTCTTTATCATCTCTCATCTGCCATTCATAAAATATTTCTTCTACAAAATTTTGTTTTGTAGCATCTTCAGCAGTGAATTTATAATTAAGGATTCCCAGATAGCTTTTGCTTCCTTGTAACTGCAATACACGTCAAACAGTTCATTTGAAATAGTTTGTAATATAGCATGACATCATAGCTTGTTGGCATATTGCCATGATTCCACTATTTTATTATCAGTGTCTGGACTAGGTTGTGGATGCAGTAGTGCATGTGCAACACCATGGACATCAAGCAGTGAGAAAATACATTCTTGCCAATGCTTGAAATTTTCACTGGCTAAAATTTCGATATTCGACACATCTGGAAATGGCCCGGCATATGATAGTGCAACTGGAACTGGGGCAGCGGAGATAGCGCCAATATTGGTAGTATTAGTAGTATTTTCAGCATCAGTGTTGTTTTCCGTAGTTTCTTAGATGTAGTAACTGAGAGCAAGAATTTCAATAATAACACTGCTTCAATATTATTTTTAAGCGGATACACGGATTGACTTGAGTCGTGCTAGGCACTGTCCTAAGGAACTATTTAAGCAGTGTGAAATGTCTCTCCAGGATTAAACAAGCCTACCTCTATTAGGGAGGATACATGAATCACCAAAATATTAAATTACAATAATCCAACAAGATTGAAAAGAGAATAGGACAAAGAAAATTTATAAGTAAAATTGAAAATAAGAGAAACTTAGAGAGAAAGAGAAGAAGGCTAGAAAGAGGAACTTCTGATGATGATGAATTGTGCAGCCAAATGTTGGTTATTTATAATTGTATTCGCATGTAGCTTTGTTGTGCATGGCAAGAAAGTGGCTGGTCAAATTTGTCACTTTTTACACTTCTTTTGCCATTTATCATAGCCTTCTAGAAGGTCTAAAACACTTGTCCAATGGACATTAAAATATTGCCACAGTGTGTCCAAGGCTGAAAACAATTTGGAACCATCACCACAATCATTAGCTGAATCTTCCACTAAAAACAAAATAGGAATATACCCGGGTATCCAAAACTTAAAGCTAACTACTACCACTAACATGAAAATTACCACTACCCAAGTTATTAACCCTACCTCGTCCATATTACACATGGACAAACATGCAAAGGAGGATAGCCAAATGTTTGACTGTCCAGAACACTTGGCTAAAACAAAATCCACCCCAAATCTTATATATTCCCACACGCTAAGTAATTCATCATCCATGTAGATTGTGGAATCAGTAGGTCTCAAAAATCCTAACAAATCTACCAATCCTATTACTAAACCCAACCAAATAAATAACCCATAAAGTAAGGATGTCAAGACTCCCATTAACAGCCAGGAGAAGGTTCCGATTAGTTACTATTCCAAATCAAAACAGAATTCCCCCAGTGGAAAACATTCCACCAATGCCTCCACATGTACCAAACTAGCCACTATTCTTCACCTCCCCCAACCACACAACTATCAACCGAGCTCTTAGATGGAAGCATGTATCCTAGGCCATGCAATAACCTTCAATATCCAGATCAATGGCCAGGATATGGTGTCACGATCCGAAATCCCACCTTCGGACCATGACTGCGTCTAACGTTGAACCCGCTAGACAAGCCAACGTGTACACTTAACTAACTTGATAACACAGAACTAACAGAATCAACTAGATTCAGTTTATAATTTTTAACAACGAAAATAGATAATTTCAAAGCTAAGAGAAGAGCACGAAATCCAATACATCGCATAAGCCCCAAAAACCGGGAGTCACAATCTCACGAACTTTCTATAGGAGTGCTAAATACAAAGTCTGAAAGAAAAGTACATAATCCGTCTCAGAAATACTAGAAGAAATACAAGACAGAGTAAGGAGCTAGTGATANGAGTCATAATCTCACGAACTTCTTATAGGAGTGCTTAATACAAAGTCTGAAAGAAAAGTACATAATCCGTCTCAGAAATACTAGAAGAAATACAAGACAGAGTAAGGAGCTAGTGATAGAAGAGACTCCAAGGCCCACGAACGTCCGCGGTCTACCTTGAAATCTCTGAGGTGGACTGAAGGATACTCCCTCAACGATGTCCACTGGGTCTGGCCGTGGGATCTGCACAACATAAAGAAGTGCAGTGTACCATCAGTACAACCGACCCCATGTACTGAGTAAGTGCCGAGCCTAACCTCGGCCGAAGTAGTG
>ML278319.1:0-51042 GCA_005239495.1 Nicotiana undulata
GGCAGGCAGTGGTTGTGTTCTAATGTAGGAAGGTATAGTGATTGCGTGATAGCTATGAGTTTCAGAAGTGTATAGAGGGATATCATTTTGAGGCTAAGCAGGCAAGGTATCTTCTGAGGGTTGTCCTGAGGTATGTGATCCTTATGTTGATCTGTAGTAAGTTCTTTTCTACCAGTAGATGATGTATGTTGTAATTTGAGTTTAGCTCACTTGTGGGAGTTGTCATGATCATTACAATAGTGAATGCGAGATTTGCATACGAGTTTAGGGTTAGATGGTCTGGGTCATATGAGCGTATGAAGGATTTAGTTGAGTCCCACCACAGTATGGTGGCAGTGATAATGTGTGGGCATCGTGAGTTATTGTTTGTCTTGATCCTTGGCTTTGAGCCAAGTGGGGGAGTTCGTTATTGATAAGTTGATTACACGATTATGTGTTGTATTGGATTCGGTTCGAGGTATGTTGGTGAGTCAATTATTTCCCTGCAGAGGTGGAGTCTGGGAATGGCTCGAGTAACAGGAAATTCTTCGATACAGGTTGTAATGTACCTTACGGATAATGGAATTTATTGAATGATTGAGTTGTACTTGAAAGGGTAGTGTGTGCATTGCATGAGTTTGATTGTTGCTCCAAATGTGTGGATTACTTTCCTAGTATGTGGATTGCAAGCGGGGTCAGGTCGTTCTGTTTTCTTCGTTAGTGTAATTGAAATTGCGTAGAGTGAATGACGTTCGAGAATGGTTCAAATAGATTCAAGGTTATATGTAGCGATTGAGGGTCTTCAAGGTGTGAAAGGGGCTAGAACTGAGATTTACGTGGAAGGTGTCAAGGCTTGTGGTGTATATACATTATCATGGATTCTATTCATCAGTATCAAGAAAGCGAATGTAATGACTTTAAATTCGCATGAAGTCTCTTCAGGGTAAGTATTTTTAATGTGGTGCTTTGGGGATATTTGAGAGAGTATTCAACGGCTTATGAGTCTTAGATGGTGTATTTGTATGCTCGGGTTTCGTGTGGTGAGTCGGGATTGAGAATTTCGATATTATGGCAAGAAGAAGTATCAATTCGAAGGTAAGTCAGAAGGAACTTGGATAAATAGGACAACTTGGTAGTATGTCGGATCGACATGATAAGGGATATGGTTAGTTCTTTGGGTGTTTATAAGGTAATGAGTTGTTACGGGTGTTTCTTAGCAATTCTCTTGGAATTTGGTCGCATGCGTAGCTTGGTTGAGTTGGAAGGATTCCGTCTTGGCGGTTTGTGTTGTATAAATATGATTCGGGAGTTCTTGATGATTTCTACCACGGTTAGAGATGTATATTTTCTACTGGTGAGGGCCATGTGATGTATAATGATTTTGCTTCTAAATGGGATAAATGGCAAGTTCTTGGCTAGTTGGGTACGTAGTTGTTTGTTGCTAGGAAGGGAGCATGAAGTTCTCATATTTATCATAGGATTGCATGGCGTATGCGATCTTTTGTGTATGGTGGAGAGTGGCATATGTGAGGTCACGGTTCAGTTCTGGAAGGAAGGTCAGCACTGCCAGTTTCGGATGCCTAGGTAAAGGATTCCACTATTGGGTGGCTGGATGAGAGTATACATTCATAAAGGACAATGTGTTTAAGGCAATGTGTTTGAATAAGGGTGTTTCATTGGTGTTACGGCGCTTTCTTGTTAGATCGACTGCTGATATTCAAGGTTTCTTAGTGACATAGAGGAATTATGGGGGTATCCCTCGTGGAAGGATTGAGTATCAGGGATGTGTTATGTATTCGAGCAGTGGAGTGGAGATCAGATATGGTAATTGGTGTGCTTTATGGATTTCGAGACTAGGAGTTCTCATGAACAGGTTATTTTGTGGTTGTAGACCATGAAGATTCGAGCAAAGTTAGTCAGGTGTTATCTATGTGCCATGACTCAGTCATTGTGAACTTTCGGGGAGTTATCTATCTGTTGTGGGTGACCAGAGATGATTTAGAGTTATTGATAGGCCTAGTATGGGCGTGTGTTCTGCAATAGGTCGAAATTGTTGACTCCGAATTGCTATGGTTGAGGGATGTACCATTCGATTATCATTGAGCTTATTCGTGTTTTGGAGTGATCTATGAGTTGCCTTTCGGTGTTTCGAGGAGTGGTGATCATTGGTTATATGTGCATAGGGTGCGGTTCTATCGGGGCTTTATAGCGAGATTTGGGTAAGGTAAGTAATTGGGTGTTGCAGGATTGAGACGTATTGGTGATGTTCTTTCTGGTTCGGGTGGCATAGTATCGCCCGATTTCACCGTGGTTATGGCAATGCACTTTGAGTAATTGATGTCGAATTTCGCATGGTTATTCATTTTGAGCAAGGTGGATTGAAATATTTCATGTGGTCCAGCGGTTGGATGGGATCACGCTTTGTAGAAGAGTTAAGTAGAGGTATGATCATTGGTGTTGGATTTGTGTGATATGGTTTCACGATGTGTACCGGGCTTCTAGCATGATGCTGTGATAGTAGTAGTTAATGGCAGGAGAGTCTTCTCGTGTGAGTCTTCTTTATTTAATGAATTGAGCCCTAGGGATGTGGTTATTGAGTGCACAAATTGCACAAGTTATGGATCTGGATGGTATTGATACTGATCGGACGAATGGTTGCTGGTTTCTACGTGTCTCTTTCATCATCGGCAGTATATGGAAGTGTTAGAGCGAGGCATGGTTTGATAAGAGGGTATGTTCCGGTATTGAGTTGTTTGAGCAGCTATGGTGATTAGGAGTTATCACTATGGGTGGTTGAGTCATGCGGTGTATTATGTGATTTCATCTGGTGGTACGAATATGGCTTGATAAAGCGTGGTCAGACTATTTCAGCTTATAATCGTGGAAATTTGATTTTGTAAATTATTTCAGAAGTGGAAACTTGGTTCTAAGGTTTATGGGTCAAGATTGGATTCCGAAATTTCAACTGTGTTGTGCTATTAGACCTATATGGGGTAGGGAGACGTATGACCACCTCAGAATGTGTGCATGGTATGTTACACGACAATTTTGGTGGTGTTTGGAAAAGCTCTAGGCACGTTCGAGGACGAACGTATGTTTAAGTGGGGGAGAATGTAACGACCCAGTCAGTCGTTCTGTAGAATCTGCCTTATTATTACTGTTTTTGCCTTGTCATGCATTGATTATACTGTTTATGATGTGTTAGAGTCGGTTGACTCGGAATTGGAATGATTATAGAAGAAATTAAGACACTTAGTCTCTAAAAGTAGTTTTAGAGTTAGAAAAGTCAATCGAGAGTTGACTTATTGGTAAACGACCTCGCAATGCGAATTTTATGGCTCGGAAGCTTCGTTAGGTGATTTGGGACTTAGGAGTGTGTCCGAAATATTTTTTTGATGTCCCGTGTAGAATTAGGCTTGAATTGACGAAAGTTAGTTTTTGGCGATTTTCGGTCGGCAGTGGAAAATAGGCTATCGGGGTCGGAATGGAATTTCGAAAGTTGGAACAGGTTCGTAATGTCATTTTGGATATGTCTGCAGAATTTCAGGTCAATCGGAGTTTTTGGATAGTTTCGGCGTCGTTGGTGAAATTTAGGAATTTTAAAGTTCATAGGCTTGAATTTGATGTGATTTTGGTGTTTTGATGTTGTTTTTGGTGTTTCGAAGGCTCGAATGATTTCGAATGATGCTATGGGACGTGTTGGTATATTTGTTGAGATTTTCGAGGGCCTCGGGTGGATTTCGAAAGGTTAACGGATCAATTTAGACTAGAAGAAAAGCTACTGCATTTTTTTCACAGCATCATGAACAGTAACTCGGGTGAACAGTAACTCGGGTGAACAGTAAAACGCGTGAACAGTATTAAAAAAACCCTCTGCGACCATTAAACCATTTTACACACTTTTTGAACGGGAAAAGAGCTTTGAGGCGATTTTGAAGAGAGAAAATCATTGTTCTTCATTGAGGTAAGGATTTTGGACCCTAAAACTCGATTATTTGTGATTAAGGAACAAAATATCAGTGTTTAATTCATGAAAATCAGTAGAAAAAAGGTGGAGTTAGGGCTTGAGATTATGAGACCTTCTAGGGATGATTTGAGGGGTCAAACGAACTCCGATTTTCGAGTTATTTATATGTACGGACTCGTGAGATGATGAAGAACATTTTGGTATAAAGTTTGTCGAGTTCCGAGATGCGTGCCTGGGGGTCGGGTTTTGACTGATTTCGGATTTTGTGCTTAAAATCGATATTTTTCAATTGTAATTCATTCCTTTAGCATAATTTGATGATAGAAATCTGAACTTGGTAGATTTGGAGCACTCAGAAGTTGATTCGAGAGGCAAGCGTGTTGCAGAGTAGCTTTTCGGGCTAGTTCGAGGTAGGTAATGTCTTTAAATCCTATCCTGAGGGTATGAAACCCCGGACTTTGCACCCTTTCACGGTTTTGGAGTGCACAAATTGGGAATTTGAAAATATATTCCTTTTTAGGCGACTATTGAGTTGGGAAATCGCTTTTAAAGCCTATGCTTAATAGTATTGATATATTTGGGCTGTAAGTCACGTTTGGGGCCTATTGCCGATCTGTTTAACCCCTTGGGGGCTATTACTAATATTCTCACTACTTTGAAACTATGATTTTTTACTCAGTTCTTCTTGATAATTGTTTTGACACTCAGAGTATGTTGATATTATTTCTTGAAAATGAAATACTATTTTTGGGTCGAGAACCCGATATATTTATGGCCCGAGTGGCATATTGAGAGTGTATGATTGAGTGAAGCCGAGAGCCTATATTGTGAGGATGTTATGATATGAGAGAGGTCGAGTTCCTGAGAGTGATTGATGCCATGATTTGGCTTATTTATAGAGCTTGGGCTGAAGGAGCACCTCCGGAGTCTGTACACACCCTCAGTGAGCGCAGGTACCTACTGAGTGCGAGTGTCGAGTGCCAAATGCCGAGTGACAGGTGATTGGGAGGCATGAGTGATTGTGAGGTGCTGAGTGACTGTTACATAGAGATGGTGAGGTGCTGAGGGAATATTTACGAGTGATTATTATGGCCCGAGGGGCAGATGTATGATGATATTTTATTGAGTTTTGACCATGATTCACTTTATTTTCCAAACTGATATTTTGAGAGTTTTACCGAGAAATACTGGAAAATATACTTGTTTTAAAGAATTTTACGGAAACTGGTTTGAACTTATATACACTTATTTGAACCGTGGTATTTTACTGTTTTGTGGATTGATGTAATTATGCTGTGTATTTCTTATTCTTCAGACTGTGATTTATTTTCTTTACTACTGAGTTGGCGTACTCATCATTACTCCCTGTACCTCTGTGTACAGATCCAGATACTAGTGCGGAGCAGTAGCTATATTCGCTCGTTATCTACAGCATTTACGGGATTTCGAGGTAGCTGTCGAGCGTCCGCATCTTTTTCATTTCCCTTCCTTATCAGTATTAGCATTTGATTCCTAGACAATGTTTATGACATTAGCAGAGTTAGTTTTATTTCTTAGATGCTCGTGACCATGTTAACTCCCGTCCTGGGGGAATTGTTTAGACAGTGAATTATTTTATATTTGTTTAAAGAATTAGGAAATTTTCATACTTGCTATGTTGATATTAAATGATATTGCGATATTTGATTAAACTAAGTGTGTAATTATGTGATGGTTGGCTAGCCTAGTTTCACAATAGGCGCCGTTAATGCCTATTAGGATTTAGGTCGTGAGAGTTAGTACTATATATTTTTTTCAAATTTGGAAAGTTACAGTAATAAGTAATTCTTTTCAGAACGGCCAAAGAGAAAATAAGCTGTTGATCATCTCGCCTAAACTAAAGAATTCTTTGACTAGTAGAGTAGGAATCCATTTTTAAGTTAGGCGACAAAAGTCAAAATCAACTAGGGCATATCTGCCAACTGGTGGCTACAGTTGACACACTGCTACATATATGTTCTCTTCTCACTGACATAAATACACATATTCTCATGTAAAGATTGCATCCTTTTTTAAAATTCAGGCAATGGAGAATTTTATTGGTTGGGAGGAAGAATCGTACCCACAATATGGAGATTTCATAGTGCTTCCTTTGTTTGCCCTTTTCTTTCCCACTGTCAGATATTTTCTCGATAAATTCGTATTTGAGGTATCTACTTTTTTCAAAGTTGTCATTTCTCTCTTTGATTGTAATTTCTTTTGAATGTTCAGTTACTCGGCTGGTCGTGTACAATGAAATATGGAAATTAAAAAGAGTTTTATTTTATCCTAATAGCTATTTGGCCAAGCTTATGGGAACCCAAAAGTATAATATTTTTTTAAAAAAGAAAATGCTAATTTGAGAGAGTTGAGTAGTTTGGCCAAGCACTTTAGGAAAAAAATTACTGTTTTTTGAGTAGTAGCATAAGCTATATTTTTCAGAAGTTGAAAAAATAGCTTTTCCCCGAAAACCTTTTGGAAGTTAAAAATTAAAGTAAAATTAGGTATGAAAAACACATTCCTTCATTGGTTTGATGTAAGCAGGTATGTTTTAAGTAAAGGATATGCAGAATAATCTAATCTAACCCCACTTGTGGGATTATATTGGGCGATTGTTGTTGTTGTTGTTATATGCAGAATAATCTGAGTCCACCCTGCTGCACAATTCTGTATTCCTACACAGTCTAACACTTCTTTGATGATAATTTCTTTAATATAGAATGGTTGTACATGTCTCAGAAAGTGGCTAGAAGGTTAATATTTGGAAAGAAAAAGTTGGTGGTGGAAAATGAGACAGATAGACGTAGAAGTAAGGTTGCGGAAATTCAAAGAATCAGCATGGAAATGTATGTATTTTCTATCAGCAGAAGTTTTCGCACTCTCAGTGACCTACAACGAGCCTTGGTTGGAAACAACCAGATACTATTGGGTAGGGCCTAGAGATCAGGTCTGGCCTGAGCAGAAATATAAGTAAGATGTTTCGTTTCTGTTGAACTTTTAATTGGTTCGTGTATCTTTTTCTTTTGTCATTGGAGTTGTGATTTCTTAAGAAATTATTTGTCAAAATCTACTGATTTTGTGACAGATAAGAAATTCCTACGGTTTTCAGGGAAATAATGTGATTCTTTGCTTTACAAAATCTGTTAATTGTTGTCGTTTATTCTCATAAGATTTTCATGGCTAATTTGACATTCATGCTTTGATTGAATCTATTTAACTAATTATTGGAGTGACTGTCATGTGTAAAGTTAGGTCAAATCTAAAGGCACTGTATATGTATGGTGGTGGATTCTATGCATATTCGATATTTGCACTAATATTCTGGGAAACAAGACGATCGGACTTTGGGGTTTCAATGAGTCATCATGTTGCTACTCTGATTCTTATTGTCTTGTCCTATATTTTCAGGTGTGGAGGTGAGCTTAAGACATTGCATTTTTGGAAAATGCAACCTAAGTGAATTTCAGAATTACTGCAATTCCCTAGAGGTAACAATTAATTAGGTTTGCTAGAGTTGGTTCAGTTGTTTTAGCGCTTCATGATGCCAGTGATATATTCCTGGAATAGGGAAAATGTCCAAATACAGTGGTGCTGAAGGTCTTGCCAGTTTTTCATTTGTGCTTTTTGCTTTATCTTGGATCGTACATACTACCCTTTTTGGGTTTTTTGGAGTACAAGGTGAGTATTTGAAGAACCTCATCCTTTTCTTTTTGTTTTCTATACACAGTTACGAAGTTATCCAGACCTTGGACAAGGAGAAGGACCAATTTATTACTACGTATTCAATTCTCTTCTATACTGCTTGCTGGTTCTTCATATATATTGGTGGGTGTTGATATACCGGATGCTTGTTAAACAAATCCAGTCTAGGGGCCAACTAAGTGAGGATTATACTTATCTTGTATAACATCTTGATCTAAGACGCTCTCTATAACTGAGTAAATTAATCCTTTATCTGTTAACTAAATCAATCAATTAATCCTAACCATGTTGATAAATGTGCTTTAGCATATTAATCTGCTCCTGTTTTAAGTTTAATATCTTATTGGTCGGTCATCATTTTTTATTTTATGCAGATTCTGAAGAGGAAGATGACCATGCCAGAAATGTTTTATCTCCTCTGTGAAGGTATTTGATACATCTTCATAGATTTGGATGCTAACGGACAGACGATAATGTAAAGAATAGTCATAAGCAGTTTTTGTGCATTCAAATGTATTTATGCAAGCTTCTTTACCTACAAAATAGGCACACATAAATTATCCATATATTCCTCCCTGCTGGAAAAAAATATTAAAGAGATTCCTGCTGTATCTAAAACAGAATCATCATTTTATATCTTGAGCCAAGTCAATCCCGTCCATAATCTCCGAGGGACATAGTGACAAATGTAGGACATGTAGGACACAAGCCTTAGACTATAGTGATAGTACGCTTTAAAACAATCCAGTGGGATCTGAATATTACTAGTAGGCTCAGCTATTACAGTTTACAGGAGGAAGGCTAGTCCTCATTTATAGAAAGCAATTATTTCATGCGTCAAAGCCTTCTGCGTTTTCATACTTCTGAGACTCATTTTCTTCTTTTTATCAACCATCTTTCCCAATAAATATTGTCCAACATAAGATAATATTTCAATTATTACTTTTAATAGTTTTCTTAAATTTCATGTTCGAAGTCAAACAAATATCTACATTCTATCTCCGCCAGACTCCAACTCACAAAATTTTTGGTGCATCGATTGAGTTTTGGAATAATTAATTTTTATCTTGTGATACAAGATAATGACTGTATGACTAAATGATCTTTCTCATAATTTCTAGAGAATGAAAATCTGGCAAAATGTGTGGAAAACAAGTAGTCTTGTTCGTAAAGGAAACCCATAGGAAGAATAACGTGTTAATTGATCTTTTGTTACCCTTGAAAAAATTGCAATATCTAAGTTGAGCAAGTTTGCATGCCAAACAAACAGAGTTGGAAGTCTTTTAGCTTCGAATCAGGACAAACTAGTCATTTAGCCAAAAGAAATTGAATCAGCAGGTACAAACTAGAAACCCAAAAAAGAAACCATTATATATATATATATAATCAAATAAATAGCTTAAATGTTATTGAAGGAGTTGGGAACTATATAATCCTTATTAAGATGTATCCATTTCATTGTCCATTAGCCCAAGAAACCTAAGAATTAATTAGTACTTACAATATTGAAACATCATTAGATCGAACAGCTTTCCAGACTCACTTCAGATCCCATGAACCATATCGGAGATAGCCTATTTATGGGCAAAGCGAATTCAGAATCTAAAATCAGAGGGTTCGGAATACTAATTTCAGTTTACACTAAGTCTGCCTTTGCACCGTGGGAACGGAAAAGTGGGGCGAGTTGGTGACGTTTTGGTCTTGCACGTTAGATTGTGACAGATAAAACTAAGAAAGTTTGTCATCGAGAAAAAATAAAAAGGAAATTAAAAGTAACCAAAGAAATTCCCTAAAAGCGCCAGAATTTTTTTATTTTCATTAAAAACTTTGATATTTGTAAGTGTATTCTCAGCAAAAGTAAAAGGGATCAAACCTTGGCTTGTAATTATAGAAGACAATGGGTTTGGTCACTTGCCAAAACTATGCGTACAGAACTCTATCTGTCTATGGTGACAAGCCACAAACCTTTGAGTCAAATCTCATTTTATTTGGAAATTTTGGAACCACTCTAACATTAGTTACATCTTCTCTTGACTACTTATATTCTTACAAGTTATACTAAAAATACATAGGAATTAACCAGACATGTGACTAGGAAAATGACGTCTAATTCTCCAAATTCTTAAGTTAACTTCTTTCTTCGCTACTATATAACTCACAGTCTTAATCATCTTTGGTTTTTATCTTTCTCTTTACGACAAACTAGCCTCAGAAAGCTACTAGCAAAGCAAGAAATTAGCTAAAAGAAATGGCTTATAATTATTCTCTTAACTCGAGAATTCTGAATTTGGAATGCGTGGTTTTGGTACTTGGCATATTTTTTACTACTAGCAGGTTGCATGGAATTAGTGATCCACATTTAAGTTTGGATTACTATAAATCAACTTGTCCTTCTGTGCTTGAAATTGTGAGGAAAGAAATGGAGTGTGCCTGTCTTTCCGATCCTCGTAATGCTGCTTTGATTTTGAGATTACATTTTCATGATTGCTTTGTTCAGGTAAAAAACATTACTACATCCAGTTCATTTTATCTATCATTTAAAGCTTTCGCACCGAGAGGTGAATTCAGGATTTTAAGTTTATGGGTTCCTACAGAAATCTCAAGTTAATTAACGAACTAGGTTCCAAACTAAATATTCTTATACATTTAATGAATTTTTCAATACAAATCCAAGATCTAGCAAAAGTTACTAGGTTCATGGTAACCCGTAACTAATGCACTGGACCCGCTCCTGTTCGTAAAGAAAAATATTTAATAGCCTTAATTGTAGAAATCATTTTCTAAATTATCATTTGTCTTTCTTAAATGTCCCATTTAATTGATACTCAACTAATAGGAGCATTAAGAATGAGTTTGAGAAAAATGTAAGGAATTCTTAATAGTTTTTCTAAAGGATGTAGGTTATACACACTTATACTATAAGTGTTATCGGTGAATTTTGATCAATAATAGCATGTTACTTGCTGTTTTTATCAGATTACTCGTTAATACTTATCAAGAGATTTACCTGTAAATATGACATGATTATGTAAATATTTTTTACCCCAACAGTGCATGCTTACTCTTTCTAGGATACCAAAAATTTAAAACAATTGTACAAATGAATAATATTTTGAACGGGAGGGAGTAATAATCATCATTTCAAACTCAACTAATTTTTTGGTAAAACAGTTTAATTTCTGCTTGTAATTACAAAAACCAGTTGAAGGTTTGAAGCTGCTGAAAAAATGCGTGGATTTTCTCAGGGTTGCGATGGATCGGTATTACTGGACGATACTGTGACTTTACAAGGAGAAAAGAAAGCACCCAACAACAAGAATGCATTGAAAGGATTCAGAATTATTGATAGAATTAAAAACAGGCTTGAATCAGAGTGTCCTGGAATTGTTTCTTGCGCTGGTATTCTAACAGTAGCTGCTAGAGATGCAGTTCTTCTGGTAATTATTGTGTTACTAAAATTAGTATATTGTGTTTAGATCTAATTAAGCATTTTACTGTCAATGCAATTTAACTGGTAATAACATGTGAATGGATTTTATTATAAATATTACTCGTTGTTGCATAGAAGTTAATTTTTTTTAGGGTTATTATAAGGCTAAGCTTAAGTGGTGAAAAATATTGTGTTTGTTGGTGGCAGGTTGGTGGACCATATTGGGATGTTCCATTAGGTAGAAAAGACTCAAGAAGTGCAGGATATGCATTAACTGATACAAATCTCCCAACAGCCGATGAAGGGCTTATTTCTATTATTTCTAAGTTTATATCTCAGGGCTTTTCTATAACTGATATGGTTGCTCTTTCTGGTAAGTATTGTACTATTATTGATCATCTTATGATTTGTTCTACTTCTACTGTTTCTTCGTGAAACTTATACAAAATATTGTTCTTGGCTTGCTAAAAATGGCAGGTGCCCACACAATTGGGAAGGCTCGCTGTGTGAATTTCAAGAAGAGAATATATGGAGATTTCCCAATGACTACTTCATTGAATCCAATTTCTCAGTCATACCTTAGCAACTTGAAATCAGTCTGTCCCCCTATTGGAACTGAATCAGACAACAATGAAACAGCCATAGACTATGTCACGCCCAATTTATTTGACAATTCTTATTACCATATTTTGCTTAGAGGAGAAGGACTCATTAATTCAGACCAAGTACTCTCGTCAAGTTTCCTTGGATTTCAAACAAAAAAACTTGTTGAGGAATATGCTGCAAATCTAATTGCATTCTTTGAGCAATTCGCTCAGTCCATGGTAAAATTAGGGAACATTACGAATCCTGAGACTTATGTGAATGGTGAAATTAGGAAGAATTGCAGGTTTGTGAACACATAAATTAAGGGTCACGATTTGATTGATATCCTTAATGTCGCCGTTCGACGAATATTGCAGAGGAGCTCCGGTTGATTAAGTTAGAGAGATGAGGTAATAATAACTTTAAGTCCTTAAGTTTTCTTTTGGTTACTATTTGTACCGTAGTTTTATTATTTTTGTTTCACACCTTAGCTCTTTTTGTCTTATATAAGGTTCTAGAATCGAATACCCGTCAACTTTTGAGAAAGGTTGTTACATTCTTAGTTAGCCTAGTGAACATTTATAGTCAATCATTGTAATCAGATGGATATTGATGATATGAAATATTTCTTCTTTATTTAATTTTCTCTTTTGCTTTATTGTTCTTACTTCCCTTGCAATTTAGTAGCTCGAACGCTACAATTTGGTATCAGAGCCTTAGCTCTTGGCATTCAAAATGTTGGATAAACAAAAAAAGCCATCTCCAGATGATGGGTTGCGGCGAGTCGAAGTGAATCTATGAAATATATGGATAAACTGGAGAATAAATCGGAGAAATTTTAAGCAAAAATAGTAAAAATTTTAGGCTCGGCCAACACATGGAAGATATGCTAATAGTGATGACTAACCAAAACAGAGTAGAGCCTTCACCGTCAGATCGTTCCGTAATCGCCAGCACTCAAGGTGAACTCTCAACTGAAGCAGATCAGTCTACTATTGGAGGTAGTACCTGGAACCTCGCTTCATTTGTTTCACCCTTACAACTTTGTAGTTTACTGACTAACACTAGAGCCTCTGTTGATATGCCAAGCACTCTCTTAAACCCTTCATTTGCGACCTTTCGACCACCCTCCACGTCCATATATATTCTCATTTCAACTTATTCCTGGACTTCTCGGTCCTAGATTACACAAGTAAGCCTGTACTCGACAATTACACAAACTTTTGAACCTCAGATGAGCTCATACCCAATGCCATACCTCATTTTTCACATGTTAACTCACACCCTATGTCAACCCAACCCTTTAGCCTCAAACCTACCCAATGTTGATGAACTACAACTTTACCAATCATGTTAGCTCATTCTCTACGATCCCAATAAACCAACCTATTTCTTACCATTCAATTTTTGAATTAACTCTCCCAGCCGTATTCCATTCCTTTTGAAACCTCTCAACCCACACCCTTGGGATAGGCCTTACAAATATCTGATGGGCTTGTTTCTAATAGCTCACAGTCCAAACTACCCAATTTCAAGAATTTGATGTCAACAATCTCTGAAGTTGGTTAAGTAATTGTGAGAAATTCTTTAACTTATACCAAGTAATGAAGGACAAAAAGCTTAATTATATGGCCATACACTTAAAGATTTGTTGATTAGTAGTTGGAAGAATTATATGGTAGATCAAGGATGATGTGTCTCTTGGGCCAACTTCTGTACTGATATTTGTAAAATGTTGGTAATAATATGCTTGACGAAATATTTAAAGAGTTCAGTCGTCTTGACCAGGTCATCGGTATTGAAAGTTATCAATGACAATTTGATGAACTGAATGTGTAATGATTTTTAATATTAGAGCCTCACTTTGTGTCATGTTTCAAGATATTATGCCTCTTGTGCAATTTGTCAGGACCAAAACTCTGCTTCGATTACAAATGTACAAAATTGTATGAAAGTTCTTTTAATGCACTTTATTAGAAAATAGACTAATAACTCTCTCACAAAGCTTACCCCAGTCACCCTACTCATAAGCCTACTGCCCCTAATTCTTAGCCAAAAAATCGATCACTTGTGAACACCGGTAATTCAAACCGAAAGAACACGACACTTAAGATGATGAGAGAAGAATTTATGCTACCATTGTCACGTGCAATAGCGCCCATGGAATGTTTGCAAAGATCGGGCTATCAACAATATGAAGGCTGAAGCACTCGTTGAGGCAAATGAAGAGGTGATGAAACTGAAGGGAGAGGCAACCGACACCTATGAATAAGTTGAATTTACTTTGAACGAGATCTTAGGAATAAGTAAGTCTCCCTCAACAATTAAGATTATAGGATGGACCAAAGGGCAGAAGGTGGTGATGTTAATTGATAGCGTGTTGACCCACATGTTACGAAAATTAGCTCAGGCCTTGTACAAGACTTAGGCCAGCCCATATGAGTTAAGGTGGCAAACAAACATTACCTGAGTTGCAGATAGGTAAGTCGCAATTTAAGCCGGAAAATGCAAGAGTTGAATTTTGAATTAAACCTTGGAGTATTAAAGGTTGGTGGTTGTGATATAGTGTTGGGAATGTATTGGGTTGATACTGTGACACCAGTTTAATTACACACTCGTCCATTAAGCATTTCATTTATATATGAATATGAGTGAGTGACATTATAAAGCTATTCCAACAAACGAGAAGTCTCTAATATGGATACCAAGATTATTTCTAGGATATTCACGAAAGGGCTAAGTAACTCATATCCAAAATATTTCTGATGAGCCTTGAAAGAAAAAAGAGAATCGCTTCCTCAGGATATGGCTAAGTTATTGGGCAAGTATCATGAACCTTCTACTCTTTTCTCGCAACCTTCTCCCAAATACCACATGTATTATCTGTGGCTCTGATTTTGTTCTTCGAACATCCGATTTACTAGGCGTTGATAAGTGGCACCAAGAATTTGTAATCCAAATGATATTACATTATAGCAGTAGGTACCATACTTAGTGCTGAACGAGGTCTTTTCCTGGTCAACCGGGTTCATCTGTATTTGATTGTATCAAGAATAGGCATCGAGAAAACTGAGGATCTCGTGGTCGGCCGTGGCATCAATCTGCGATTGAAATTAGGCAAAGAAAAAGAATCCTTGGGGCATGCTTTATTTAGATCTTTGTAATCTATACACATTCTAAGTTTGTTTCCCTTCTTAGGAACTACTACTACATTTGCTAACCATTCAAGATATTTTACTTCCCAGATGGACCCTATTTTAAGAAGTTTGGTTACCTCATCTTTGACGAAAGTGTGTTTGACCTCGGACTGGGTTCTTCTTTTTTGCTTCACCAGATGGAACTTCTGGTCCAGGCTTAGTATATGAGTAGTCATTTCCGGTGGGATCCTGTCACACCCCTTTTTTTCCAAAACTTCACCGAACCCTCTTAAAATAGATAAAAAGGTTTGGCAAAGCTCGAAAGGATTTTTCAATTTTGAAAGTGACAAAAATTTGTGTATAAAGGATTAACTCAGAGTCGCCACCTGACATTTGGTTTTGATGTGTCAGGTCATCGTTTTACAAAAATAAATTTTTCCTTTTAAACCACTTTGGACTCCAAAACTAAATCTACACCAGAGTTCTAGCTAAGGGGGTTCATTTGACTCAAGGAGAAGGTGTTAGACATTCCCCGAGTCCCGTAACTAGTACGGTTGCGTACATGATCAAGTTGGCTTTAAAGGATACTCAGATTGAGGTAGAAAAACACAAAAAGATAATAAACAATCAAAAGAGACTCGAGGTCGTCCCACCTAATTAAAATAAAAATAAAAATAAAAATAAAAATAAAAATAAGAATAAAATACTACATGTTCTACTCTTTCGGCCTCCAAATACAAAATACTACGGGGCATACCCCAGATAAAAGTATATACAGAGTCTACGAGGCATTCCCTGAATATGAACTACAGGGAACAACCTTTCACCTCAAACAAAATAAATGAAAAGACCTAAAGTTTGACTACACGTGTGTGATCGGCCTAAACATGCTCTTAGCGATTAAAGCAATAAAATAAAACTAAACAAAATATTCATATTTTAATATCTCTTCGAAGTTAAGTATTCGAATCCCACGATTCATTTGAGTGAAGCAATCAAATACATATTGATGAGATATTCGGGACAAACTCATTCATATGTTAAGTAATTAAACCCTTTCTTATAACTAAACGTTTAAATAAAGAGCTAACTTAAACAAGTATGAGACTCATAATGCAAATCGTTCACATAATAAGGACTAAAAACGAGAAGAAACAAACACAAAACATCCATATGAGATATGATAAATGAGGAAGAGTTTAGAATCAGACCTCAATAATATTAACAAGAACTCAGATTACAGCAAACTCTGACGAACTCAATCTGACCGGAAAATGAAACCGCAGCAGAAGCTTGGACTGCGAACCACGAAATTAATCTCAAACGGTAACGAATAGGCAGCTAAAAGAAAACTTTGATCCTCGACGGATCTCCGAACCAAACACGGACTGAAACTCTAAACGAGCTCAAGCATTGAATTCCGATAAAAAAAATCGAACTCTATAGTAGCTGGACGTTAATCAAATAATGAGATAATTGAGGTGAGCCAAATGAAGGCAGCTATAGGATCAAATGGAGCTCAACCTAAGTTTCAGCAACCCACAGCAAATTACGACAAACTATAACACTTCCATAGCTCAATCACACTTCGAAATCCCACAAAAATCGGATGAAACAAACTAAAATTGAAACAACATTATCATTTTTGTTTTTTCTGAAACTCAAAAATCAAAACACTAAAACGCTGAAGAGAAAAGCTCTCGAAATTTCTCCTGGATCTCACAATCCCGAGAAATTCTTTTCACCCCTAAAATCAGAAGAAAAAGATAAATTCCTCCTAAATTCTTCTTTCTCTTTTCTTTGTGGAAGTATTTTGTTCTTCGGGTCAAGGAGAGATGGAGTCCATTTTGGTGGAATGAGGTGAGGAGAATGAAGAAGGAGAGGGGGTGGCCGGCGGCTGGTGGCTGGTGTTCCGGCGACTAGATGGAGGGGGGAGTTCCTGGCGGCGTGAGTTTTTGCTGCTTTTCGTGGCTGCCAGCGTGGTGGGGTTGGGCGGCGGGTGGAGTCTCGCCGGATATGGCAGCGGCGAATGACGGTGGTTGCTAGTATTATGGGGTGTCTATGGTTTGTTAGGGTTTTTAAACACTGAAGAAGAAGAAGAAGAATGGATGAAGGGATGTCTTTGGTGAAGGGAGGTCCAGCGGCGGGATTGGTGGTGGGACTGGGGGGACGGCTCTGGTAGTGAAGAGAAGGGTGGTCTGGCGGCTGTGTTGTAGGTGGAAGAGGGAATCTCCTAGGGTTTTTGTCTTTAAGGTGTGTTAGGTTGTAGGGTTTTTAGGGAAGCGGCGATATGGGTTAAAGGCAAACTCCGAAAATGGGCCTAAAATGAATTGTTTAAGCCCAAATTTGATTCTTTCTTATTGAACTAGAATAAAAATATTACCCACATATACCAATTAATCCTACTTAAGTAGAAATAACTATTAAAATACACTAAACGTTAAAACAAAACTATTTTTTTTTGTATTTTTCAAATATCATAAAAATAAACAAAGTGAAGATAATTTTGAAATTTTTATTTTTTTAATAAAATAAATTAAAAGAGTCAAAACTAATTAAAAATAGCGATATTAGACCTAAACTAAATATTTATACGCTAAAATGTGTAAAATTTCGAGGAGGGTCAAAAATTACATGTCTACAGCTGCCCCACTTTGATTGGAAACACGGAGAGTTTTCCGACAAAGAACGACTAGACAGGTTTTTTGACCCGACCCTTATTTAGAGAGGCCAAAAACTTAAAGAAAGGAGAATGTGACCGAGCCCTGGTATGGAAGCTGCCTACATATCCTTGGCTATAAAGGAATCAGGCGACGTGTAGTTTAGAAGCGAGCAGAGCGGAGGAGGATACCGAGTTGGGGGGCCGATTGAGGTGCCGTTCCGTCGAGGTTCCGGTCCGCGGTCTTGTATTACATCAAAATAAAAAATAAAAAAGACTAACTAAGCCTATCAGCTATAAGTTAAAAGATTCTTATCTATAAGTCTTCTGAATCTTGATCTTGAGTGTTGAATGGTTCTTCATGCAGACTTTAGATTTGGACCTTGATACTTGCTAGCTGCAAGTGATAATTTATTCTTCCACGGCTTCTCCGGAGCACTACGGGACATGCAAAGCTTGTGACTCAGTCATGTATTAAGCAATCCACATATTGCCTCCGCTTCTGCATTTTGGATACTTCTTCTTTTTTGTTTTTCTTCTTCTTTTATTTTGGATTAAGACTAATTCTGTTGGTCATCTATTGTTGATTCGCATTCTTGCCGCGAGCTTCTGCTACTTCTAACATAAATTGAATTTTTAATTCACTACCCTCGTTTTCCAGGTGGGCGCCTGCAACTGACTTGAACTTTGAAATAACTCTGAAATGAATTCCCTCATTCTCCAGGTGGGTGCCTGCAATCAAAACAACAAAACAAATAAAATTTTCTGACCCAGTTTGCACTAGGAAGATTTGTGAGTTGTTAGCAAAGCTGTAAATCACATATGTTATTGATGCAATGATGAGAGTAAAACCAAAGACTTGACTGATTTCAGATCCTGACTTCCCTTTTTATTTCAATTATTATCCTAGGAGAAAATTCATCAAACTAGGTTTTCTTATCTTAGGAGAAAAGTTCATCAGACTAAGACATATATCCTAGGAGAAAGTTCATCAGACTAGGTTTTTTTTTTATCTTAGTAGAAAGATTCATCAGACTAAGATTTTGATCCTAGGAGGAATTTCATTAGACTAGGTCTTATCTTAGGAGAAAGATTCATCAGACTAAGATTTGATCCTAGGAAAAAATTCATCAGACTAGGTTTTTTTTTATATCTTAGGAGAAAGATTCATCAGACTAAGATTTGATCCTAGGAGAAAATTCGTCAAACTAGGTCTTCTATCTTAGGAGAAAGATTCATCAGACTAAGATTTCGATCTTAGGAGAAAATTCATCAGACAGGTCTTTTATCTTAGAAGAAAGATTCATCAGACTAAGATTTCGATCTTAGGAGAAAATTCATCAGACAGGTCTTTTATCTTAGAAGAAAGATTCATCAGACTAAGATTTTGATCCTAGGAGAAAGTTTATCAGACTAGGTCTTCTATCTTAGGAGAAAGATTCATCAGACGAAGATTTGATCCTAGGAGAAAATTCGTCAGACTAGGTCTTCTATCATAGGAGAAAGATTCATCCGACTAAGATTTTGATCCTAGGAGAAAATTCATCAGACTAAGTCTTCTATCTTAGGAAAAAGATTCATCAGACTAAGATTTTGCTCCTAGGAGAAAGTTCATCAGACTAGGTCTTCTATCTTAGGAGAAAGATTCATCAGACTAAGATTTTGATCCTAGGAGAAAATTCATCAGACTAGATCTTCTATCTTAGGAGAAAGATTCATCAGACGAAGATTTTGATCATAGGAGAAAGTTCATCAGACTAGGTCTTCTATCTAAGGAGAAAGATTTATCATACTAAGATTTCGATCCTAGGAGAAAATTCATCAGACGAGGTCTTTTTGTTTTTTATCTTAGGAGAAAGATTCATCAGACTAAGATTTGATCCTAGGAGAAAATTCATCAGACGAGGTCTTTTTGTTTTTTATCTTAGGAGAAAGATTCATCAGACTAAGATTTGATCCTAGGAGAAAATTCATCAGACTAGGTCCTTTTTGTTATCTTAGGAGAAATATTCATCAGACTAAGATTTTCATTGGGAGGAAAATCCATCAGACTAGGACTTTTTATCCTAGGAGGAAATATGTGAAGAGCAATTGCAACATTTTATGCACTCTAGCAAGACAGATAAAGGCAATAATTGAGAAACTTCCCTTTGTCGGCTCTTCTCTCCTTTTTTTCTTTTTCTTTCTTTTCTTCTTTTTTGTTTGTTTTTAACCAACTTGCTTGCACTGCTTTGTCCCTGTTTCAAACAAAGAAAACTTGTGAGTTTAAAATGTGGTGGTTAGTTTGTGGCCTTGACTACGAGGGCAATTTCTCTTGCACTTGTCATGATCAACTTCGATTTCAACTTGGAAGACAATGTTTGTTATCGGCTGGCTGCTTTTTCGGACAACCCTTATCACAAGAAATATTTCTGATTTGTTTAAGTCCAAACCTTTTACCCGATGCATTACACTCGTATTCTAACATTCACCAAATCTTTGCATTTTGCATCAATCCCAGATAATATATATTATCACCAACTCAGTGCACACACTATTCTCCTATGTTTCATGCCATTTTGATGTGCTTGCCAGACTCGGCTTTGTGATTAAAAGGCTGGTAGCAGATTTTGAAGTCATTTCTCACTTTATTCGACAAAAATAGACTCAAGAGGGACTTAAACAGAACAAGAGAAACAAAATAATGGAAAAAACAAGAAGAGATGGCATCTAACATGAAATTTTTTTTTACCTAGGAAAAGGAACAAAGCAGGAACCAATATAATTTGAAGGCCATCTCCACTGACCATGACATGCATTTTGGATTAAACGGCCTGATCTATCAAGCGAATCTATTCTTAAACTCTTGTTATGCCTCTAAGTTGTGAAACTAGGCTTCAATGCTCCAATTGTCCTATTTGACCATAATCCTCAGTCGACTTGTAGTGCCCCGAAGGGTTTTCGCCATCAAGCCTCTCTCATTTTTTCCAGCTCATCGTCGCCTTACGGTGCCCATGAGGGTTTTCACCGATATGACTCTCTCATTTTATTATTTTCTCTCTTTATGTTGAGAACAAGGTATTATCCATAATGCAGGAAGATCATACTTTCGCTACACACTTGATTTGGCATCCTCAAAGATTGGTCGGAAAGTATTTTTTTAGACCGTAATGTAGGCTTTTGGATAGGGTTAGAAAGAAAGGATGGCATGCAGGCTCAAAATAATTTAAGATGAAAGGGTTCAAAATTATAACTTTTGGAATCAGATCTTTTGGCCAAAATTAAAACTTCTGCCCCAGTTTCTTGGAGTTTGGTTTTTTTTTTTTTGATTTTTTTGAGTTTTGTTTTTGGATTTTTATTTTGATGGGACCGAACCTCAGAGTGAGGCTGCCTACGTATCCTTAAAAGGAATCAGGTCGAACGTAGTTCCAACCTGAAATTGGTTTATTTGTTGTTTTTCTTTCTTTTTCTTCTTATTTTTCTCTTTTCTCTTTTTTTCTTTTTCTTCTTTTCCCCTTTTTCTTTTCTTTTCTGGTTCCTAACTCTACTTCTGATTCCAAAAGATGGGTATGAAATAAATCACACTAAGGCTCAAAAGGGGTGGCAAAAGATAAAAGTGTTTTGGGATAGCAAAATATAATGCCTTCGTCATACCACACGTTAAAATTGCCAAGTACAAACATGCAACTGAAAATAAGCAGAAGAACCAGGCACAATGTTTCTTGATGGCATCAACACAAACACAAAGTGCCAAGGGCAATACCTTTATCCCAATGAATGACCCTCACCAGTTTGAAGCAGACTTGACTTAACCTTGTCTTGATGCGGAAGAATGCATTTCAGCACTGACTGATCTACCTCAAATTGTTTGAGAGACATTTCCTTGTTGTATGCTCTCATCAGCCTCTTGATTTCCCAGACTAACCGCCTCAGTTTCACTCAATTCAAGCTTCAGGTTACCTTAGAATGCGTGGATCTTTACTTGTTTCTCATCATTTTATCATATTCAAAACTTTGTTTCATTATTCCATGATTAGATTAGCTTTCAAGATCTGACTAAAAACTCCGTATGCATGTCATGTCACTAGAACTGGCCTGAAAATAAATTTATACAAGAAAAGAACTAAACAAAGACTGCGAAAAACAAAATTTCATTTGACTAAAGGACGGAAGGGTTTGAACAACACCCAAACAAACCTAGATGACAGACTCAGAGACACAAAACTAACTAACAAGACTCCTAGAGATAACCAAAAGAGGATAGAAGGGTTTGAATCACCATAACATACAAGATAAAATCTGGATTACAACCCCGAAATAACCAGATAGCAGAAAAGATGTTGAAATGAACTGCCAAGACTCTTTCCCGACAAGGAAATGAGGTGATTTCTAAATACCAAGCTCGAGATCTTATCCACTGAGTTGCACATCAAAATTACTAGGACCTTCACCAACTTCAATCACATTGCCTTAACCAAGTGGCTCATTGATCCTTTGAGGTGGTTTCGGGGGGTTGTAATGACCCGACCGGTCGTTTTGAGAATTTAAGCTCCGTTCGGAGGTTTAAGGTCATAATCAGCATCACCTTGTGTATATCGACCTGTGTGCGTGGTTAGATTTAGTTACCGGATAATCCGAAGTCGAATTGGGAGAAACATTTCAGTTTTAGAAGCTTAAGTGATGAAAGTTGATCGGAGGTTTGACTTTTGTGTAAACGGCCTCGGAATAAGTTTTGGTTAATGCTAACAACTTCGTGTGATGATTTTGGACTTAGGTGTGCGTCCGGAATTGGTATTGGAGGTCTGTAGAGTGATTTGAGGTAATTTGGCGAAAGTTAGAATTTCGGCATTTCCGACCGATAGGTGAAATTTTGATATCGGGCCCGAGAATGGAATTAAGAGAGTGGATGTAGGTCCGTTGTGTCATTTGGATTTGTCTGCAAAATTTCACTTTAATCCGGGTTGAATTGATAGGTTTCGACTCGAGTCTTGATATTTGAAGTTTTGAAATTCCTAAGTTTGATTTTTGGTTTGATTCGTTGTTTTAGTGTTGTTTTATGTGTTTTGAAACCTCTAGCGAGTCTGTGTTAGGTTATATGACTTGTGTGTGTGGTTGGATAGGGTACCGGGGGCCTCAGGTATGTTTCAGATGGGTGTCGGGTCCATTTTCCTTATTTTTGAACAGCTGAAATTTTCTCCTGGTTTCCTTCTATGCGATCGCATAGGAGTAGTCGCGATCGCATAGTGTCTATTTGGGAAGCCTAGTTTTTCTTAATCGCGATCGTATAGTCTACTTCATGATCGCACAGCTTGAAGACTTCAATCTACGCGATCGCATGCTCGTGTTCGCGATCGCAAAAGTATATTTTCCTCTTCTTCGCGATCACATCTTCACAATCGCGATCGCACAATGCTAGTTTAGCAGTGACCATAGACCTCTTCTATGCGATCGCATCAACTCATTCGCGATCGCATAGTACCTTTTTTCCAGCAGCAACTTTCCTCTCTGCGATCGCATCCTTGTGTCCGCGATCGCGATGCTTTAATACCTGGGCAAAACAGTTTTAAACTCAAAATCGGGGTTTCACCATTTTAAACATATTTTGACTTCTAGAACTCGATTTTGGGCGATTCTTTGAGGGTTTTTCACACAAATCAAATGGGTAAGTGTTTTTCCACTATAATTAATTATATTTCATGAATTAGTTCTTGTTTTTGTCATTTAATTTGTGTTTTGGGTTGAGGGAATTGTGGGTTTTGAAAGAAAACTTCTAAGAGGAAATTTCATGATTTGAAAGACCAAATGACATCGGAATTTGATAAATTTAGTATGGGTGAACTCGTATCGGAATGGGTAACCGGAATTTATAAAATTTGTCGGGTTCCGAGGTGCGGGCTCGGGGGTCGACTTCTGGGTCGATTTTTATAAATTAGTAAAGATTGAAACTTTATTATTCGGAATCATTCATTTACGTGCTATGTGTGTTTTGAAGTTGTTTTAGCTGAATTTGAGCTGTCCGGAGGTCTTTCCGCCCGAGAAGTTCACTTTTGAGTATCCGACTGTCGTCTTTGAGGTAAGTATCTTGCCTAACCTTGTGTGGGGGAACTACCCCTTAGGATTGAGTCTTATATGTTGACTGTAGCCCGCGTACGCGAGGTGACGAGTGCGTACTCGGACTTATTTGCAACTAAATTTCCCCTTTAGGATTTTGGTCCTTATGTTCCCTGCGCATGAATTTGAATCCTTGAATTCTAGTTTCATCTCTTCCTGCTCAAATTAGAAGTTAATTGCTTAGCGTTTCCTTTGCTTCTTATTTGTTCTTAATGGAGTTAAATGCAGACTTTGCGTTTCCTACCGTTATGCTATATCTTCCTTCATAAACTGCTTATTTGACTAAAACTAGTATGATCTCGCCCTATAATTGTTTAACAGTAATTGGAATATCTATACGCTGGTGTCAAGCATGCCCGTGAGTCGTACATGGTGATTTAAATGATTTTTCCTTAAGTGCTACTTGAGTTTAGTAGATGACCGTCCATGTTGAAGATATTTCTTAGGTGTTGCCTATCTGTTGAGCATTCGTTCAAGTTGAGTTTATTCGGTGAAGCTAATTGTCTAAGTGAGATTGGTTATAGCTGATTCCCTTGCCGGGATGATTTGGTTTCTTTGGTTGTGAACTTGAATATATAGAATCGTTGCCATATTTGCCTTGTTTTCCACTCGTTATGTTGTTCTCTTTGTGCTTGGCATTCCTTTCAGTGGCTACATTTTATGAGTGTGTTTTTGCCATTCTTGTGATTCCAGTCTTGTATTGATTTGCTCATCGCACCTTGCATTCGGTCTTTGTTGCTTTTGTGCCTGTTGTGGCAATGTATGTTGTTTTGTCGCATTCTAGTTGTTCTCTTTAATGGTTGCATTGCATATTTAAATTGGGACTACGGATGAGATTCCGGGAGCTTTCCCCCTGTACTGCATTGCATATTTAAATTGGGATTACGGACGAGATTTCGAGAGATTTCCCCCTGTAGTGCATCGCATATTTAAATTGGAACTACGGACGAGATTCCGGAAGCTTTCTCCCTGTACTGCATCGCATATTTTAATTTGGACTACGGACGAGATTCCAGGAGCTTTCCCCCTGTACTGCATTGCATGACAAATTTGAGTTACGGACTGAGTTCCGGTGGTTTTATCATTGAGGAGAGTTGGATATATATATATATATATATATATATTAAAATGTATAACTGAAAAGCAATTATCTCCAGGAAAAGTTATGTCTGAAGGACTTCTATTTCAAAAGTACATTTGAAAAGTATTTGTCTTGCAGCAAAATGATATTTAAAAGAGCAGTATTTGGGAAAGTATATTTGAATGCCCCGTAATTTGAAGGGACTATGCTTTAAAGATCCCTCTTTATAAAAATATATAAATATACATCCAGAGAAAGCATGCTTCAAAGAAGAAATTTCTCTATTTCGAAATGATTATATCTTTAAAACTTTCGAAATAAACTCACGATTTAAAGGTTTTCACTTGAAGGTTTGACCAGTTTTATTGAGTTTATTGGCTAAGGCCTTATGTGAATAAATTGATGCAGTGCTGAGTTGCTAGTGTTCTATTGGGTTGTGATTCCCAACATTTGGCTTGCATTCTTTCCATTCTCTTTACGTATTTCTATTATGATGTTCGTTGATCGTAATCGCCGAATTTTCTTCCGTATTATTCTATTGTACCGTTAATTATAGCGAAAAATCTTTAGATAGATATTATGTTTCGGTCATTTTTACATTTATGTCTTTTCACTTTTAGAATAGTGGTGTCTTGACTAGTCCTCGTCACTACTTCACCGAGTTTATTCTTGATACTTATTGCGCACCGCTGTGGTGTGCTCATACTACACTTCTGCGCATTTTTGTGTGCAGATCCAGGTAATTGTTGTTATTAGCTGTGTGGATCGTTGATGAGGAGACTCAAGGTAAATCTGCTGCTGCGTTCGCAGGCTTCGGAGTCACCTTCCTGTTTATGTCAACTGTACTTATTATTTCTAGACAGTTGTATTTAGATTCGGTAGAAAGATTTTGTAGAGCTTATGGCTTGTATTTATCGGGTTTTGGGAAATTGTAAACTCTGTCAAGATTTCTATATCGAGACTGTTATAATTCATTTATTATTGTTGTTGTTCGGTAAAAATGTTAGGCTTACCTAGTACCTAAGACTAGGTGTCATCACGATACCCAACAGAGGGAAATTTGGGTCGTGACAGGGGTAGAGTGTGAAAAGGTTGTGAGGAGATATCAAAAGCAGCAGGAATCTGGATTTGTGACAGTGGTGGAATGGTGACAAGGCTTTCAGAGTGGTTAGTGGGAAATAATGGTGGGGGACGCCCGCTAATCCAGGCTTGGTATATTTTGGCCATCTGTCCTTTCAACCTTAGGACATCTTCTTTCAACTGAGATTCTGATTCAACAATCCCCTAACGCGGATCAACAACACATGTGTCCAACTCTTTGCCAGTCATGGCTACCTTTCTATTTGACCTTGTGTTATACGGATGACTCGCCACAAACTAACCACCATCTGTTATAATAACAATTAAAATACCAAAGAGGAGAAAAACAAAGCCAACATGTTAGCGTTAGGGCTTATCATATAAAAATATTACGTTGTGTGCAATGCACCTAGCAACAATTAACGGTTCTAGAATGAGTTCAAGGGTCACAATGTCATTTGGCATCATCCCAATTTTGTTCATTTCAATTTTCTCTTCTTTCTTTTCTAGCACTCCTTGGTTTGCTCATTTTCCTTCCTCTCTTTTCTTTCTAATTATCACCATTTTCTTTCTCACACCTCTCACGTCCCACCACCTCATTGTTTTTCTTTTTCGTCTTTTTTTCTAAATAGTGATTCGATCGAACCCTATGTAGGTTGCCTACATATCATGTTCCATATGAATCAGACCAAGCGTAGTTCTGAAAAAAATAATGGACAAAATAAACTAAAAATAAAATATTTTTGAATTTCTATTTATAAAGTTTTTTCGGGTTTTCAAATACAAAACATGAAGTACTATAACAAAAGACTCGACAATATTAATTAACTAGACTGACAGACTCGATACTACTGTACAAGACTAAAAATTAAAAGATAACATAATATAGACTAAAAAATAAAGTGTTTTCTCAAGCAGCTTGTGTATGCAACAATCTTGACTAGAATGGTCCTGGGTATCAGTCATGCTCAAACTCTAGCAAATGGATCCATACCTTAATGAAAAAAATAAGAAAAAATAGAGTTAGCGACTCAAGACACGTCATATTGGAAACATGCAA
The DNA here is from genome assembly GCA_005239495.1 of Nicotiana undulata. Classification (NCBI taxonomy): domain Eukaryota; kingdom Viridiplantae; phylum Streptophyta; class Magnoliopsida; order Solanales; family Solanaceae; genus Nicotiana; species Nicotiana undulata. The sequence continues at coordinate 26,789 of ML278319.1, forward strand.
GACATGATTGGTCTGCTTCTCAAATAGGCTTATGTGGCTAAAAGTGGCTATGCAAACTCTACTGAGATGACCTCAAATACATGAAAATATCTCACTAAGGCTTATATTACTTCAAAACTCCCAATAATCATGGCCCTAGAAAGTACTTTGCAAAAGTGACCCATTTTGCAAAAATGACTGATGTGGCCAGAAGTGTCTAAAGATGCAAACTCAAAAAGGATGGACCTTAAGTTAGTGGGACACTTAGTTGTGAACTCAGGATTCTAAGACATGGGTCAATAAATCGCTTTCGCGAAAATGACCTCATTTTGCAAGAATGGCTGATGTGGCCAAAAGTGGTTAGACATGCAAACTCAACAGGAATGGACCTTAAAACTGAGAAGACACCTTGTTGAGGACTTAGCGTTCCAAGACATATGTTAATAAGACACTTTGGGAAAATAGCCCTATTTTGCAAAAATGGCTGATATGGCCAAAAGTGGCTAAATATGCAAGATTTGGCTACGATCCCCCGAAGCCAAGAACCTAAGACTCACTAAGAATATCGGACCCTATGTGGGCTGCCTACGTATCCCACCCCGAAAGACGAGAATCAGGTTTGCGTAGTTCGGGAAGATTGGATATGAAAGATAATTTAAAAAAAACATAAATTTGTAAAAAAACGTATTTTTGTCTTTTTGATAGATGATGAAACATGTAAATTTTTTTGGATTTTCTTTTTCTCTCTGTTTTTTTATTTTTGGAAAATGATGGGAAAGTGTAAAAAAAATTTGGATTTTCTTTTTTTTTTTTTTTTTTTTTTTTTTTTTTTGATTTTTGGAAAATTATGGGAAAGTGTAAAATCTTTTTCGATTTTTCATTTTCATTTTCTTTTGTCTTTTTCTTGGAAGTGTTGTGAAAAAAAATATAACAGGGCCCCACTTGCTTCATTTTTCACCATTCTTTCCCAAATATTAGTCCGCCAAATGACCTTTCAATCCTCAAAGATGCAACATGTATCACATATGGATGATTGAATGTCCTTTTGGGCCATGGGCCCACTTGACGAAATTTGGACAGGTTTCCTACAAAGGACACGACACCTAAGACCGGGCTCTGCTAGGTCAGAATGAAATTATGCAAATATAAATGACCTAAAGGCTGACCTACGTTTGGGGTTCACTAACAAGGTAATTCGGGGGAGCGTATGGTCGATGGTGGCTGCTCAAGCTTTCCACCCACTCCATACGTCCGACGGTCCCCCTCCTAAAATAAGGGTGACTCAACAAAGAGTTCGTGTACGCGACGCGTACTCCGAGCCTTGTTGTAGAAAGAAGACTCATGGTTCACATAAAGGGAAATAGTAAACAAATAAACAAGTAGCAACTAATAGGAAGACATAAAAAATAAAAATCAAATAAAGCAAAGAAAACACATAAAAACCTCAACTGAATATCCTAAAAGGCCAACAAGATCTAGTACTAGCTCGAACCTGCAACTCCCCAACAAAGTCGCCAGAGATGTCACACCCTTTTTTCCTCCCAAAACTTCACTGAACCCTCTTAAAATAGATAAAAAGGTTTGGCAAAGCTCGAAAGGGTTTTTCAATTTTGAAAGTGCCAAAAATTTGTGTATTAGGATTAACTCATAGACGCCACCTGACATTTGGTTTCAGTGTGTCAGGTCACCGTTTTTCAAAAAATAAATTTTTTCTTTTAAACCACTTTGGACTCCAAAACTAAATCTGCACCAGATTTCTAGGTAAGGGGGTTCATTTGACTCAGGGAGAAGGTGTTAGGCATTCCCCGAGTCCCGTAACTAGTACGGTTGCATACATGATCAAGTTGGCTTTAAAGGATACTCAGATTGAGGTAGAACAACACAGAAAGATAATAAACAATCAAAAGAGACTCGAGGTCGTCCCCTCCTAATTAAAATAAAAATAAAATACTAAATGTTCTACTCTTTCGGCCTCCAAATACAAAATACTACGGGGCATACCCCGGATAAAAGTATATACAAAGTCTACGGGGCATTCCCCTGAATATGAACTACAGGGAACAACCTTTCGCCTCGAACAAAATAAATGAAAAGACCTAAAGTTTGACTACTCGTGTGTGGTCGGGCTTAAACATGATCTTAGCGATTAAAGCAATAAAATAAAACTAAACAAAATATTCATATTTTAATTTCTCTACCAAGTTAAGTGTCCCAATACCATGTTCCATTTGAGTGAAACAATCCAATACATATTGATGAGATATTCGAGAGAAACTCGTTCATATGTTAAGTAATTAAACCATTTCTTATAACTAAAAATTTAAACAAAGAGCTAACTTAAACAAGTATGAGACTCATAATGCAAACCGTTCACATAATAAGGACTAAAAACGAGAGGGAACAAACACAAAACATCAATATGAGATATGATAAATGAGGAAGAGTTTAGAATCGGACCTTAATAATATTAGCAAGAACTCGATTACAGCAAACTTCGGCGAACTAAATCTGACCGGAAAATGAAACCACAGCAAGAGCCTGGACCGCGAACCATGAAATTAATCTCAAACGGTACCGAATAGGTAGCTAAAAGAAAACTTTGATCCTCGACGGATCTCCGAACCAAACACGGACTAAAACTCCCAACGAGCTCAAGCAATGAATTCCGATTAAAAAAATTGAACTCTATAGTAGCTGGACGTTAATTAATGAGATAATTGAGGTGAGCCAAATGAAGGCAGCTACAGGATCGAATAGAGCTCAACCAAAGTTTCAGCAACCCACAGCAAATGACGACAAACTATAACACTTCTATAGCTCAATCACACTTCGAAATCCCACAAAAATCGGATGAAACAAACTAAAATTGAAACAACATTATCATTTTTGTTATTTCTGAGACTCAAAAATCAAAACACTAAAATGCTGAAGAGAAACGCTCTCGAAATTTCTCCCGGAGCTCACAATCCCAAGAAATTCTTTTCACCCCTAAAATCAGAAGAAAACGATAAATTCCTCCTAAATTCTTCTTTCTCTTTTCTTTGTGGAAGTTTTTTGTTCTTCGGGTTAAGGGGAGAGGGAGTCCATTTTGGTGGAATGAGGTGAGGAGAATGAAGAAGGAGAGAGGGTGGCCGGCGGCTGGTGGCTGGTGTTCCGGCGAGTAGATGGAGGGGGGGAGTTCTTGGTGGCGTGAGTTTCTGGTGCTTTTCGTGGCTGCCAGCGTGGTGGGGTTGGGCGGCCGGTGGAGTCTCGCCGGAGATGGCAGCGGCGAACGATAGTGGTTGTTTGTATTGTGGGGAGTCTACGGTTGTTTAGGGATTTTTAAACAGTGAAGAAGATGAAGAAGAAGAAGAAGAAGAAGAAGAAGAAGAAGAAGAAGAAGAAGAAGACGAAGAAGAAGAAGAAGAAGAAGAAGAAGAAGAAGAAGAAGAAGAAGGGATGAAGGGCTGTCTTTGGTGAAGAGAGGTCCAGCGGAGAGATTGGTGGTGGGACTGGGGAGATGACTCTGGTGGTGAAGAGAGGGGTGGTCCGGCGGCTGTGTTGTTGGTGGAAGAGGGAATCTCCTAGGGTTTTTGTCTTTAAGGTGTCTTAGGTTGTAAGGGCTTTTAGGGAAATGAGGATATGGGCTAAAGGCAAATTCCTAAAATGGGCCTAAAATGGATTGTTTTAGCCCAAATTTGATTCTTTCTTATTGAACAAGAATAAAAATATTACCCACATATACTAATTAATCCTACTTAAGTAGAGATAACTATTAAAATAAACTAACCGTTAAAACAAAACTATTTTTTTGTATTTTTCAAATATCATAAAAATAAACAAAGTGAAAATATTTTTGAAATTTTCATTTTTTAATAAAATAAAGTAAAAGAGTCAAAAATAATTAAAAATAGTGATATTAGACCTAAACAAAATATTTATACGCTAAAATGTGTAAAATCTCGGGGAGGGTAAAACATTACATGTCTATAGATTCCTGTCATGTCGAGATGGGACCAAGCAATGCAATCTGGGTTAGCTATAATAAATTGAATAAGTTTTTTACTGAGCTCGAGAGTTAACCCCGCGCCCAGGTACCTTGCGTTCGGGAAAATGCTCGACCAGTATGACTTTCTCAGCACTTCGACCGTGGACTTGGTGGCGTCGGAGTCATCGGGGACTTTGATGGATCGAGGGACCCCGTAATCATCATCTTCCAGTCCCTTGCTTCTCTGGTTGGGTCGAGGCCGGCGTCTGTGGTTGCTATTTGGCCTCCAGATTTCCGCCATGATCCTTACTCGATACGGATACTCCGGCTTTCCGTTACTCGACTAGGTAAACTTCCATTGGTCTTGCTCGATCTCCATTTTTCTTGGTCTCGATCTTGGCCATTCTTGATCTTGATCGGTCACTAGGTTACGAGCTCAACATCCTAACTTCGCATCATGGATCGATATAACATGAGGTTGAACCTTGGTCGATCACGTTCCAGTATCGACTAATCATGTGAAGAGCAAGCTCAGTTTTGACCATATGCACATATCAATATTAGTAATCATCAACTTGCACGAATTCAAAATATGTGAGTATTTGGAATTTCTTGCTGTTAGTAGTGAAATTAATACCTGGGAATCAGTTTCCACCAAGACGAGAAATAGATGATAGGAAAATGCTAGTTGTAATCCATGATATAGTGCTTAGGGAAATCTATGGAAGTTTATATTGATAACATCTAGTTAAGTTCCTGCGAGTAGAGGACCATTTGAAGCATTTGCGGGGAACATTCAGTATATTGAAGAAATACAACATGAAGCTGAACCCTGAAAAATGCGCATTTGGGGTCGAGTCAGGAAAATTTCTAGGATTCATGGTACCCAACCGAGGAATCGATATCAACCGCGACAAGATAAAAGCTATAGATGACATCACGGTAGTAGACAACGTAAAGGTCGTTCAGAGGTTAAGCGGGCACATAGCCGCCCTGGGCGATTCATCTCGAGGTCCTCCGATAAGAGTCACCGATTTTTCTCGTTGCTGAAGAAGAAGAACAACTTCACATGGATTCCAGATTTCCAGCAAGCCTTGGAGGAGCTTAAATAGTACTTAACAAGCTCGCGGCAGCTTCACACGCCGAGGGCAAAGGAACAATTTTACTTGTATTTGGCAGTATCAGAGATAGCGGTAAGTGGAGTCTTAGCCTGAGAAGAACGAGTGATAGTTTATATGATTCCACCGACTATAAGGAGACCTGGTCCTTTACCAGTTCCCTCAGTGTTATCTATAGAGACAGTATGTAAAAGAGGCACAAGATTTTTACGTGGAAAAATCCCAACTCAAGGGGAAAAAAACCACGACCTACACTGGTAGGATTTCAACTTCACTAATTTGTAACTTCAACTATTACAAGCCACTTTGTAATGACTCTATTACAAATACTTCAACACATTAATTTGTAAAACACTTATTACAATCCACTTTGTTACTCACTAGTGACAAAGACTTTAACCTATGACCAACTCAAGTCACAACACAAACTTAGATAGTTTATGATTTGGTTTTCCTAAAACAAAGCTTCTAAGAAATCAAGATAGGATACAATGAAGAACAAAACACAAGATTACAACTCAACTAAGGACACATGTGAACACGTAGTGAAACTGGTCCGCAGTGGAGTTGTCTTTTTGTTCTTGACACACTTGAGACTTCAATGCAAGAGCAGATCTTCAATGCTTGAGAGAATGTTAGTAAATGTTCAAGTGAATATCTCGTTTGTCTTGCACCAAGATATTATACTTCAAAGACATCCCAAGAATGATGTTTATTCTTAGTTGGTACACACTACCTCCAATAGGAAGTGACTATTGCACTGTTTCTGCACTGTAGCGTGCACAGTTGCAGGCAGTCACTTTCTGCCACTGTTTTCCAGCTGTAGAGTTGACTTGTACTTCTGTTAGGGGAATGTTCTTTACACCGGACATGCATCAGGTCCTTTATCTGGTTCTTTATAGAAAGTTTGTTAGATCATCAAAACATAAGACTAACCCATCAAATTCCCCCTTTTTGATGATGACAAACTTTAAAATTGATGACTAGGCATAGATTCTAACTTAACCAGATAAAGTACCAGGACCCCATATTTGTTCCCCCTGTCTCTGTGCTTCCCCCTTAATCCTTGCCATCAATTATCTTCCCCCTTTTGGCATCATTAAAAATCACAAATAGACAGAAAGCATAAAAAAGTCTAACACAGCCAACGCATGCCCCATGTGTGCACACAACATGATAGAAAACAGAAGTAAAAGGAAACATGCATTATACTTAGCATAAAGAAGCTGATTCATTAATAACAAAAACCTTTTTTTTAAACATAGAAGTCTTTGCTTATGAAAGCAAAGACTTGATTGAACTGTTATAACGGGAGCAGTACGGTGGAATCCAAATGCCATCACAAAAAAAAATAAACAAACAAAAACTACCAACCACAACATCATAAACAAAAGGCGACTGGACACTGAAAGGAACCTAGGGGCAACTAGAAGAGGAAGGCTTGGAGGAGGAGGCATCCAGAGTTTTGAGAACCAGGTCCATGGGGGCGTTTGCAGACATTTGTTCCTCGAGAAGTTTCTCCCGCAGGTTCTCCACCTGCTTCCTAAGCTCAGCGTTTTCCTTGGTCAAGAGGGCAACATCCTCATTAGAAGAATTAACAAAACCAGGTGCCCCAACAACTTGACTTAGCTGAGTCTCCAGTATAGCATTCTGAGCCTTAACCTTCCTGATCACTTCATTTGCAGCATTCTGAGCATTGATCAGTTGAGAGATTGTCGAAGTGCTACCCCCGGCCCTCTCTATACACTCACACTCTTCCAAGGTTATTTTTGAAAAGGTCTGCTTGCAGATTCCTACTCGTGGGTTATCCAGAGGCACCTTGTAGAATTCAAATACACGAGTAAGGAGGAAACCACATGGGAGCCCATGATTGCCTTCTCAGAATTTCACCACTTTTTGCATATGTTCTATCATGATAGCGGGCAGGTTGATAAGCTTGAATGAATCAAGGGCCTCCATCAAAACCAAATCGGACCTGGAGGCAATGGACCTTCTCTCAACACGGGGTAAGAGCACCTTGTTAACCAGCTCAAAGAGAAGTTGGTAATCTTGGAGTAGTGCTTTCTTATGTACCCGTTCCCCCTGGTGGATCATCCCGTCTTTCACAATGGCCCTCCTAAAGTTTCCCTCACAGCAATCTTGACAATAGACATCCCTTCAGATGGAACCTGGAGTGCTTTCCCCAAGGCAACATCATCAAACACGATATCAACCCCATTGACCAACACGCAGATATGATCCCCTGCAATAGTGAAGGGAGTTGCATAAAACTTCTGCACCGCATCTTCGTACACCTTTGGACAACCACACTAAACAAATGATCCCACTTCTGGAACTCCACAATCTCCAGAATCTGCCTCATCCCATCCATCTAAGATATTTCCGGGTCAAACATACGACCCCACAGTACCCTTGAGTTCTCAACTTCTCTTGTCAAAGTCCACTATCACTAGGTATTGTCTTTAGTGAACCTGGACCCCAAACAATTTCCCTTTTTCTCTTCCTCAATTTTTCAACAGACTTCCCTCTGGTACACTCAACTCCCACAGATGTGTTTTCAGACAACTCCTTTTCAACCACTTCTTCAACTACAACTCGTTTTAATTTGTCACCACTTTTCACAGGTGTTACACCTTGTTTTTCAACAGCTTCTTCCGAAGCTCGAACCGCATACTTCTGAGACTTTGACGATCTTTTTATTAAGGAACTAGGTTCCTCTTCAGCATCTTCATCCACCTCAACTACAGGAATATCCTTGTCAGCTACAACCTTCTCTTGCTTTATCAATCGCTTCTTCTTCTTCTTAAGACTTTTCTTGCTCTTCTCCAAGGCAGAGTTGAGAGCCTCGTTCTTTTGCAACCGAGTAGTGGGTCACTTGGAGGATGACTCAGGGGTAGCTGTTGGATTATGAAGCTATTGGATTATGAAGCTTAAATCGAGCACTGAGGACCATTTCATCCTCGTCGTCTTCGACAAAAGGCACAGAAATGGGAGGAATAGACTCCAAGGGTTTTGTGTAGAAAATGGGTTCTTGGTTTGTTTCTGCTGAAGGAGAAACAAGTTCTTCAGAAGTTTTGGCTTTTAAAGTGTCATGAACAGGAGATTTGAACAAAACCATGGTCCCCTCATCCCCTAAGAGGCTCCTTCATAGGTAAGACTCTCGGCGGCAACGGCCGTGATGTTTTTTGCCGCTTCTTTTTCTGGTGACTCCATGGGAACCACATAGCCAAGGAGAGAGGAGTTCAGATATTGATCAGGGTCTTCCTAAGAGATCTCTGAGGCCTGAGGAGTGTCACTTTCTAGTGGTTTTTTGGTTTGGGTAGAAGGAGGAGGATCGGTAGGGTTTGAAGGAGGAGAAATAATGACAGGTGGTGAAGAGGAAACTGGTGTGGGGACGACAACATCTGGGATGGTAGAGGACTAGATTTATGGTGGTGTGGGAGTGGTGTTAATGGTAGGAGATGGAGATGAGTGTTCATCGGCCATTGTAGAGTGATAGACACAAGGAGCTCAAAAGTGAGTTAGGATTTGCAAAGAGGTAATGGGAGATGATATTTTTGAGCAGTTAGAGGTGATAGGGTTTTATAAAGGGAAGAGCAATAAAGAGAGGAGGGGGGGGGGGGGGGGGGGAAGAGGAACATGTTCAAAAAGAAAACGACGGTAGGTTTTTTGAAGATGAAACATGCAGATAAAGTGAAAGGATTTGAGAGATGGGACGTGACAGACACAGACTCTGAAAAGTCCGATGGTGTGGCGGTTGCATTTATTTTGTTGTCTTTTGAGAACAACATAAGAAAAGCACATAACTACTAACCTGTGGCAAAAGAACCAGGTCCCGTACTTGTTTTTGAAAAAGTTTTTCAGCTTCCTTTTGCAGTACAACACCGTACCTTTAACTTCTGTAATCACCATGCATGTCTACCTACAATGGTATAGATCTGAGTTAGGCTTGTTCAGAAAACACTTTAGCTGATTGTACCTGAGTGTGACTCTCATAGCCATGGAAGGAGAACCAGGTTCTCTGTTAGGTTTCATTAACCCCAGTGCCATAATGTTTCTCTCGAAGTGTTCCCTTCTCAGAGCTTTGGTGAAGATGTCTGTAATTTGATCTTTAGTGCAACAAAATTTCATGCAGATGTGCCCCTTTTCAATATTATTTTTGAGAAAGTGATGTTTCACATCAATGTGTTTGGTCCTTTTATGCTGAACCGAGTTCTTTGCCATGTTAAGGGCACTGGTGTTGTCACACAGAAGTGGCACACAATCAATGTATACCCCAAAGTCTTCTTATTGTTTCTTGATCCACAGTAGCTGAGCACAGCAATATGCCGCTGCGACATATTCTGCTTCGGCTGTTTAGAGTGCCTTTGAGTTTTGCTTCCTTGTACCCCATGATATTAGGCATGATCCAAGGAAATTATCCATTCTAGAAGTCTTTTTCCTGTCCACCAGATAACCTGCATAATCAGCGTCAGCATAACCAACAAGGTTAAAAATTGTCACCTGAAGGATAGTACAGAACGAGGTCCTGTGTGCCCTTAAGATATCGTAGAATTCTTTTGGCTGCCTTCAGACGAGACTCTTTTGGATTTGACTTAAATCTTGCATGCAACCCCACGCTGAATATAATGTCTTAGTGGTACCTGGTTCCCTTTTAGTAGTCCATGCAGGCAAAAGTCAACTTTTCTTAGTGGTACCTGGTCCCTTTTTAGTAGTCACTTTTTCAGCAAACACTTCGTTTTTCTGAACAAATTGAACCCTGGAAGGGAATTTTTCTTTGAAGTGCCCATTGTTTCCACAGTGGGTACAAAGCCAGTTGTTTGGAACAGTGACATACTTGCTTTGAGGGTTGTAAGGGATTTTCTCCTTTTGGGACCCAATCCCCTGACTGTTTCCACTGTTATTAAAGTACATGGCAGTGACAACATCTGTGGACCAGGTCCATTTAAGTGATTTCTCAAGATAAACTTTTAGTTTAACTAATTCAGCTTGAAGTTGCCTGTTTTTCTCAAGTTCGCTGCATAAACTAGTTTTCATATCATTTAATTCCTTTTCGAGCTTGATGTGTGTCTCACTAGCTACTTCCTTCCCTTTCTCTATACTCACATGCCTATGTTCTGATTTGAATCCCTCAATTATTTCCTCTAGGTTTGTGATTACCACCATAAGGTCATCTCTTTCTTGATCAACAACATTAATTCTTTCATCTAGAGTGTTCTTTTCTTTGCTTAGGTTCTCCGTTGTTTCCTTCAGGTCTACCACCACTACTGTTAGGTCATCTCTCTCATTTTCTGCACTATTAGGCTTTTTAACTAGCACTCTCTTTTCTTTCTCAAGGTTGCTTATGATTTCCTTTAAGTCCACAACCACTACCATCAAGTCATCTCTTTCATTTTCTACACTATTTATTTTACCAGTTAGGTATTCTTTTTCTTTTTCAAGATTACTTATGGTCTCTTTCAAATCAACCACACAGACCACTAGATTATCTCTAGATTGTTCAGCTTCTCCTAGCTCTATGGTCAAGGCATCCTTATCACCAACTAAACTGTAGTAAGCATCAATAAGAACATTTGCTAATGACATTAATTTATTAGAAGAATAGGACTTCCGATTTCTCTAAACATCCCTGAAATTTACCTCATCATTGTCATCCTCTTCATCATCTTCAGACTGGGCCATTAGAGCAAACAATGAATCATATTCCTTGGCTTCGTTCTCTACTGCCATCATGGAACTATTTCCTGCATCTAGTTCCTCTTCTGATTCATTGGAGGAATATCCTATGCAGTAAGAGCTTGCTTCACAACATTGTCAGCTGCACTTTTTCGGTTGAATCGTTTGTCAGGAACCGGGTTCCTTTTTGTTGTCTTGTCAGAGTTGTGCTTGTAAGGCTCCTTCTTCAAAAATGGGCAGTCTTTGATGAAGTGCCCTAGCTTTTCACACTTGTGGAACAGATCATAGTTCATTGATTTACTTGAACTGCATCTCCTTGGTATACCACCATTTCTTCGAACCATCTTTTAAAATCCCTTAGTGAGATAGGCCATGTCACTATCTTCTTCGCTTGAGTAGTTGTTTTTAGCCTTGAACACCAGGTTCTTCTCCTTCTTTTGGTTCTCTTCTTTCACTGTCTTTCTTCTTCTTCATCTCGTATGTCTTCAGATTTCCAATCAGCTCGTCCATGGTTAGAGTTTGTAGATCTTTGGCTTCAGTAATAGCATTCACCTTGCTTTCCCAAGAACCATTTAAGACACTGAGAACCTTCCGTACCAGCTTGTTTCTAGGGATTATCTCTCCTAGTGAGTGAAGCTCATTTATGATGGATGTGTGTAACGACCTGATCGGTCGTTTTGAGAGTTTAAGTTCCGTTCAGTGGTGAAAGGTCTTGAACAACTTCATATTATGTATCTCGACATGCGTGCATGGTTGAATTCAGCTACCGGATGATTCAAAGTCGAATTTGAAGGAAGATTTTATTTTTGAAAGCTTAAGCGGTGAGAATTTGGCTGAAATTCGACTTTGGTGTAAACGGCTCCAGAATAAGTTTTGGATGATATCAGCAGCTTCGTATTGTGATTTTGGACTTAGGTGTGCGTCCGAATTAGGATTTGGAGGTCCGTCGAGTAATTTGAGGCAATTTGGTGAATGTTAGAAATTTGAAGGTTTTTGAGAAGTTTGAGCGGAAGTGGACTTTTTATTATCGGGGCCGGATTATGATTCCGGAAGTTGGAGTAGGTCCGTAATATCAAGTACGACTTGTGTGAAAAATTTGAGGTCAATCAGATGTGATTTGATAGGCTTCGGCATCGAATGTATAAGTTTGAAGTTCTAAAGTTCATTAAGCTTGAGTTGGGGTGCGATTCATGATTTCGATGTTGTTTAATGTGATTTGAGGCCTCGAGCAAGTTCGTGTCATGTCTTGGGTCAAGTTGGTGTGGTTGGAAGGGGTCCTGGAGGCCTCGGGTGTGTTTCGAGTGTGTTTGGATCATTTTAGTCTGCTTTGAATGTTGATTTACTAATATCTGGTGTTGTTCTTCGCGTTCGCGTGGGTCCTCTCGCGTTCGCGGAGAAGGAAATCATTGTTGCGCAAGTCTGACTTCGGAGGCTTATATCTCACAATTTATAGAGAATTTGGAGATGATGTAAAAATGAACGTTTTAGAACTTTGTGTCTAGTTTTCAGAAAGGTAAAACATTTAGCATTTGGATTTGTGTACAAAGAGTTATGGCTGGTACACTACAGGGTGTCCGGGAAGATGAAGAAGAAATTTGTGTTGCACAGAGCTGACTTTGGAAGCTTATATCTAAATATCTATAAGGAATTGGAAGATGACAAAAACATAAAAGTTGTAGACCTTGGTTTCTAGTTTTCGAAACATTAAACCATTTATCATTTGGAGTTTGGTACGAAAAGTTATGGTTATTATACTATAGGCTTGCTGAGAAGAGTTTGGAAATCGCTTTTGAGATTTTTTGTTCATCGCGAACGCGATGGGTGGGCCAAGAACGCGTAGAAGGAACACCTGGGTAGAATTTAAAGTTCAAAAACGAGAGTTTGGAGTTTAATTAGGAGCTCGGTAGAAGGCGATTTTTGGAGAGATTCTTGTGTGGGTGTTTGGGGTAAGTGATTCTTACCTAGTTTTGGTTAATTCTCATGATTATGTCTATAATTTCAACATTAAATTAGTGATTTAGAGTGGAAAATTGGGGAAGATTTGAGAAAATTCTTAGGCTAAAGTTTGGGGTTTTGATCGAGATTTTGGTATCGGATCTGAGTAAATTTGGTATGGTTAGACTCGTGAGTGAATGAGTGTTCGTAATTTGTGATTTTTACCAGATTCTGAGTTGTGGGCCCAGGGAGGCATTTTGGGCGTTTTCCCTTTTATCTTGCCTTCGCTTCAAATTCATTAGCTAAAGTAGTTACTTATAGTTATACTTATGTTATGTAATTGATTTGATTACATTTGGGACATTCGGAGTTGGATACTCGTGGAAAGAGCGTGGTTTTGGATTGATTTGAACTTGGTTCGAGGTAAGTATCTTGTCTAACCTTGTGGGGGGAGTTACCCCCTAGGATTTGAGTCTTCTATGTTGATTGTAGTCCTTGTACGCGAGGTGACGAGTGCGTGCTCGGACATATTTGTTGAAAGTTGGCCCCTTAGGAATCTTAGGTTCGTGTAATCGCCGAGTATGAATTGTTCATGACATGATTTAGCTCCTAATTTCTAATTTAATGTTTTCTTGATTAATTTAGGACTTCTTATTTTTGTATTCACTCTTATCTCCTAATTGACTTAACTGAAGATTTTATCCTTTTTACTGTCATTCTATGTCTTCATAACTGCTTATCTCTATTTGCAATTATCATCATCTCATCCTATAATTGTATGGTCCTACTGGAGGTTATGGTTATTTTCCCACTCCTTATCCTTAAGTAAAATTGTTGAATATCCTCGTAACTACCCAACCTTAAAAGAAGTTTAGATATCCTATACCTTAGTTGACTTGCCCTTACATAGAGTTATCAAATTTGTGTTAGTCTCTGGTTGTTGAACCGTGAAATTGGGTACGACTGTTATATGCTATTTTCCTCCATGTTGAGTTGTTCTTACTATGCCTAGTTTTCTTTTTGTGCTTATTTCTTGTGAGCTAGCCTCGCCTTTTCTTGTGATCGAAGGTTCTTGAGTTGATGTATTTATTGTACCTGGTATTATTGTTTTTGGTTTTGTTGTACTTGTTGTGGTGATGCACGAGGTTTCTATTGTGCGGTTGTTGATATGGGGATTCGCTCGAGGTTTTTGCCGTGCCGTGATTACTATTGATATTGCGCATGTGGCGTGATAAGGTGGGATATGTATATGTGGGTTGCACATGTGGCAAGACAAGGTGGGAACATGATTATGCATGTGTGGCGAAATAAGGCGGGCATATACTTTACTATTGCACGTGGTGAGACAAGGTGGGATATGTCAGGGATTTTTTTGTATGATAGTAGTGTTGGCCTGGGGGCATTCTTGTTGTTGATATTGTGTAATGGTACACTTGCTGTGCGAGCTTATTTGTCTGGAGGTTTGTGAGAAGACGTTGTACATGTTGCACCTTTTTACCTCCTTATGCTCATTGGCTGTTAAATTATGTTAGGACGCTTGCACAAGCATACACATAGTTAAGCACTTATATCAGGTTAAGGTTTCCTTGTAGTAGAATATGGATACTCCTGTCGTACTTACCATATGTGTGGAAATGACCCTAATTGACACGTGAGTCATTCGTGCAGTTATTACTTGAAATGAGGGCACAAGATGCCAAATGCTAGGGTTTAGATATTGGGACCCATGGGTGGTGATTTGTCCGAGGTTCGGAACCTCGTGGAGATGACTAGAAACTTGATGTATAAGTGGTTGAAGTTGTTGAGTCATTAATTGTCCGTGTTGTATATTTACATTCCAGATTTTGTTTGTGTTCTATTCACCCTTTTGTGTTATTTCATGGTTTCCGCTGATACTTGTTGTTTTCCTTCCTTATCAAAATTATTGTATTGTTAGCCATATTGCACAGCCTTTATGTGTATATCGTTTTTCCGTTATCCCTGTATCTATAATTGTTCAGTTCATTAGACCAGTGGGTGTCTTGACTAGTCCTCGTCACTACTTCACCGAGGTTAGTCTAAATACTTACTGGGCACCGTTGTGGTGTGCTCATACTACACTTCTGCACATTTTGTCAGATCCCAGGTTTTTGCGTAGTCAGTCGATCGATAGCTAGCAGCGCGGTTGCTGTTGTGGAGACTCAAGGTAAAACCGCTACAACTTTGCGAGTTTCGGAGTCGCCATCATATTTTGTTGTTACACTATTTTTACTTATTTCTAAACTGTTGTATCTAGAAGTTGTAACAAACTCTGTAGAGCTTATGACTTGTACTACCCGTTTTGGGAAATTGTAAAATTTTGTAGAGGTTTCCATATTGAAACTATTTGATTTTCTTTAATTATTGTTATTCATTAAAGGTTAGGCTGACCTAGTCCCTAAGTGTAGGTGGCATCACGACACCCAACGGAGGGGAAATTGGGTCGTGACAATGTAAATCTAGTGTGCATGTCTTATATGGACTCATCATCCTTCATTCAAAACAGCTCATACTCAGTGGTGAGCATGTCAATCTTGGACTGCTTAACCTGAGTTGTTCCTTCGTGTGTCGTTTGTAAAGCTTCCCATATCTCCTTTGTTGATCGGCAAGTTGATATTCTATTGTACTCATCAGGTCCTATACCACATACCAAGATTTTCTTGGCACGAAAGTTCTTCTCAACAACTTTCTTGTTAATGTCGTTGTATTCCTTTCTGGTCTTAGGCACCATTATGCTAGCTTCTCCAACCTTCTTCATGGGAACATGTGAACCATCACAAATGACATCCCACGGTTCAAAATCTTCTGCCATTATAAAGTCATGCATACGAGTTTTCCACCATCCATAGTACTGACCATTGAATCTAGGAGGTCTGCAGGTTGATTGTCCATCTTCGAAGTTAGGTGGAGCAGCCATTTGAGATCCTTTCTAGGTGTTAACCTTTTAGAAATAACCAGCTCTGATACCAATTGATATTTTATATGAGTCCACCAACTATAAAGAGACCTGGTCATTTACCAGTTCCCTCAGAGTTATCTATAGAGACAATATGTAAAAGATGCACTGGATTTTTACGTGGAAAAATCCCAACTCAAGGGGACAAAAACCACGACCTACACTGGTAGGATTTCAACTTCACTAACTTGTAACTTCAACTATTACAGGCCACTTTGTAGTGACTCTATTACAAAGACTTTAACACACTAACTTGTAAAATACTTATTACAAGCCACTTTGTTACTCACTAGTGTCAAAGACTTTAACGTATGACCAACTCAAGTCACAACACAAACTTAGACAGTTTATGATTTGGTTTTCCTAAAACAAATCTTCTAAGAAAGCAAGATAGGATACAATGAAGAACAAAACACAATATTACAACTCAACTAAGGACACATGTGACCACGTAGTGAAACTGGTCCGCAATGGAGTTGTTTTTTTGTTCTTGACACACTTGAGACTTCAATGTATGAGCATATCTTCAATGCTTGAGAGAATGTTAGTAAATGATCAAGTTAATATCTTGTTTGTATTGCACCAAGATATTATACTTCAAAGACATCCCAAGAATGATGTCTATTCTTTGTTGGTACACACTACCTCTAATAGGAAGTGTCTGCTGCATTGTTTCCGCACTGTAGCGTGCTTAATTGTAGGCAGTCACTTTCTGCCACTGCTTTCCAGCCGTGGAGTTGACTTGTACTTCTGTCAGGGGAATGTCAAGGGATCAGGTCCCTAAACTATTTCTTGTGAATCCAAGAGTACACTGCCCAGATTTCTTTGAGTTCATGCTGAATGATTAAATCAGACATGCATCCGGTCTTTTATCTGGTTCTTTACAGAAAGTTGTTAGATCATCAAAACATAAGACTAACCCACAACGAGGTACGCAATTCCCTATCTATTATGTTAGTTTGACCTTAGGTGAGGCTGAAACTAGGTAACCCCACCTAGAAAAGTTGGTGCTTGCTTTGATACGCGCCTCTAGGAAACTGAAACCATACTTTCAATGTCACCCCATATGTGTTGTAACAACTTTTCCACTTCGAAATGTTTTGCATAAACTCGAGATTTCAGGACGGTTGGCCAAATGGGCCGTAGAAATCAGCGGGTATGATATTTAATATCGACCCCCAACAACTATCAACTCTCAAATTTTGGCAGACTTCGTGGCTGACTTCACGCTGGCCCTAGTACCCAAGGTTGAAAGAGAACTTTTGGTGAACTCAGGTACGCCCTCGGGAATCTGGACCTTCTTTACGGGTGGTGCTTCGAACGCAAAAGGGTTCGGACTCAGCATCGTACTAAAACCACCCACAGGCAACGTGGTGAGACAATCTATTAGAACTGTAAAATTGACTAACAATAAGGCCGCATATAAGGCTATGATTGCAGGTATCGAACTAGCCAGATGCTTGGGAACAGAGGTGATCGAAGCCAAGTGCGACTTCCTCCTCGTGGTGAATCCGGTTAACAGAACTTTGAATTTAGAGAAGAATGAACGCAAAGATACATGGATAAGTTCCAAGTGACTTTACACCGATTTAAGGAGTGGACTTTGCAACATGTGCCTCGAGATCACAATAGTGAGGTCGATGCCCTCGCAAACTTAGGGTCATCGGTCGAGGACAACGAGCTCAATTCGGAGGTTGTCGTACAACTTATGAGGTTAGTGGTTGAAGAAGTCCACACCGAGATAAAATACACAAGTTTGATCTAGGATTAGAGAAATAAATGCATAGAGTATTTGAATACTGGAAGCTTCCCTGAGATCCAAAAGAATCGAGGGCCCTGCGCACGAAGGCAGCACGATTCACTTTGTCCGAAGACGAAACCTTGTTTAGGAGAATGTTCGATGGTCCACAAGCGATATGTCAGGGACCAAGAGATACCGAATATATTCTGAGGGAATTTCATGAGGGCACTTGCGGAAATCATTCCGATGCCGAATCACTGGTCCAAAAGTAATCATAGCCGGCTATTATTGGATCGACATGGAATAAGATGCGAAAGAGTTTGATCGAAAATGACACAAATGCCAAAGGCATACACCGTTGATTACCCCCGGGGAACTACTCCATTCGGTCTTGTTGCCATGTCCATTCATGAAGTGGGGAATGGACATCATTGGCCCCCTTCCATGGGCACAGGTAAAGCTCAATTTATTTTACTTATGATTGACTATTTTTCTAAGTGGGTTGAAGCACAGGGTTTTTTGAAAGTTAAAGAGAAGGAATTCATCAAATTCTTTTGGGATCACATCATATGTCGATACGAGATGCCATCCGAAATTGTGTGATAACGGAAAATAGTTCATCGGCAAAATAGTAACCAAATTCCTTGAGGATCACAAGATTAGAAGAATCATATCAACACTTTATCATTCCAGTGGGAACGGGCAAGCCAAATCGACCAACAAAACCATCATACAAAATCTTAAGAAGAGGCTAACTGACGCCAAATGAGTGGAAAGAAATTCTACCTGAGGTTCTCTGGGCATACCGAAAAACATTGAATCCCAGTACCAGGGCTACCCCGTTCTCATTAGTTTATGGCGTCGAAGCTATAATACCGGTCGAATTCACCAAGTATCAGGTTTCGATATGCAACAAATGAGTCAAATGACGAGGCCATGAATATGAGTCTAGAATTATTTGATGAAAGGCGTGAGGCCGTCCTCGTACCATTGGTCACCCAAAAATAATGGATCGAGAGATACTACAACCGAAGAGACAATCTTTGGTATTTTAACATCAGGGACTTAGTGCTAAGTAAAGTCACCCTCAACACCCAAAATCCGAACGAAGAGAAATTGGGTCCGAACTAGGAAGGACCGTACCAGATTCTCAAGGTCAGCGGAAAAGGATCTTACAAGTTCGAAACGATGAATGGAGAACAACTACCGAGCAATTGGGACATATCTCACCTAAAACAACATTAGTGCTAAGGTACGACCCCTTTTTATCCTTTGAATTTCATACTAACACTTGCATGTGATCAACAAGAAATGACAATGGAACTTTTGGCGAATGGAACAAACTTTTTAGGTCTGAAAGCACGTGTTGCACTCTTTTTCCTTTAGACCGGTTTCGTTCCAAATGGGTTTTTCGGCAAGATTTTTGACGAGGTAACAATGAATCATGCTAACTTAGAATCAAGACCGATTACGAATCGGCATCGAAGATCAATTCAACAATATCTGAGGTTCCTTTACAATCAACCTCAAATATTAGGGTGGGGGGGTGGGGGTGGTGTGGGGGATACCCTCGGATATGTGTTATCTTTGAATATGCACTCTAGCGAGGAAACTACTTCATAAAAAGAGGGTCTTGATAGATAGGATTTATTGTAAGGGACAAAGGGTGAAAATAAACCATGCCCTCGTAAGTTGTTCAAGCCTTGGCATAAACGTGTATACATGTATGGTTGTTTTGATCGAGAATAAAGAGAAGTAATTTACTTGCAAACATCTTATGTTTAAAGTTTTTTCCTCTTTACATCTCTTAAAGAGATTTGTACTTTCGAAAATAACGAGACCAAGGGCAATACTTAACCGTAATACGAATGAACACTCCCTCACTCGGGGACTATCGTCCAACTCAAACAACCCAAGTCATCGGGCTTTGGGGGCAAAAGAGGTAATAGGTAACTCGCCGATTTCTAAAGGCGATGGCCACCCTACTCGGGGAATTGTATCTCGGGAAAGCTTGGATAAAATGGGAAAACAATCCCAATGGGCAGCACCCAAACTAAAAGGCTATGGCCAATTTAATACGACTCGTAGACGTTCGGAATTTGTAACAAAAATAGGCCTTCGAAAAAGAAAAAAATTCTTTCACAAGGATTCTAAAGGCTACCCTATGCAAAGTCTCAAACTTAAGATATTTTCGGGAAAAAAAACTTCGGTAACATCGAGCCCAATGCCTTAACCCCGAAAGGAAATAAAGGCATGGTTTGTTTGAACCCTCAAACAAAACTTTATTGTTTCATGTTAAGGAAGTTCAACCCTTGTGAGTACAAATAACAAAGCAAAGGAAATATTTAAGATCCGAAAGGGAAAAGAAAGCCTTATATTTATATAGAATAATTTTTTACAAAGGCCAAAGGCCTAGTCCAAAATTTACAAGACCAAAACGGCTTCAGAAAACGTACAAGAGGAAAACAAAATATATAAAGTACCCGTCCTCTTGATCTTCCCGTCTTAGGATTCACTTAAGCAATCGGAGTCTTCCTCCAGGAAGGCCTGCTTCCGGGCCCTGGCCTCTTCTACTTTGGCATTTCAGATTTCGGCCATAATATCGAAGCCCTGGGTATGAACTCCCTCGGGGGCTTCCCTCCGAGCTTGCCATTCCACAGGATCCACCATGCTCTTGGCCTTGGCTTTGATGTCCATGACGTCGACCTTAAACTGGGCCACTTTAGCATCAGCTTTCGTGTTGGCCACGGCCACCTTAGATCTAGCCAATTCGAGTTTGTTGGCCAAGATTGCCTTATCAAAAACGGCCAAATCGAACTGAGACTGAAGCTCCTTGATATTCTCGACCTGCACCGAGGCCTTCTCTTTTACGGCTTGGATCTGGGTCTCGGCCGACTCCAATTGTGCTTGACGGTCTCCTTTTTCGAGGCTAGGATGTCCATGTTCTTTTTGAATTCTTCAGCCTCAGCCTGTATCGCATCTACTTGCGTTTGGAGCCATCCGATCTACTCGAGCCTCTGTCGGACTTGCAGAAATGGATTGTTAGTCATTATCTCCAATTCATCTTCACTACTGTGGAGCACTCGGAATAGCTGCTTGGCCATATCGGTGTGCTCATCTCGAGCTGCAACTATATCAGCATGAAGCTTCTCACTGAGAAGCCTGTAGTTGTCACTTTTCTCAGTGAGGTCCCGAACCTCCGTCTCGCGCTCCTCCTAAATTCAGAGGAAAGCCTCGTGATGCAACACTGAAGCCTACAAGCAAGGAAGAAAATGTTACAATTACTACAATTCTAAGTTTAAAAGAAATAAGGGAGAGACTTTCGAAATTACCCGATTCAGAGCATGTTGTGCCTCACTAAACAGACAAGCGGCTCCCACTACATTTATCACGGCTTGGTTCTCCTTGGTCACCAAGCATCTCAAATAGCTAGCAATTCCCGCGGGGAGAGAGAAGATCCGAGCATCCTCCGGGATAGAAAGCACTATATTCTGCCTGCGGCGAGGATTAACACTTGGAGCCAAGTATCGGTCCACCTGTCTTGGGCTCGATGAAGATCTAGTAGCATCCAATGATGATACATTATTCGGCAGTGGTAATCATCGAACTCGGTGACATCCTCCGAGGCAGCAGACTCAATCATGTCCAAGAATTCATGGATATCGGTCGCTCTCTAAAGACCCTCGTAAGAGCAATTTTCCAACATGTTGGCTACACGGATAATCGTGTCCGAAACCTGAGGGGATCCCGAAATATCAATCCCTCTGAGCTATTCCCTAGGACCTCCTCTGCTTCTCAAAAATCCTCACTCCCGATCTCTCTCTCGACCGTCTTAGCTGGGGATGGAGTGGACTCTACTCTTTCTGGTTCAGGAACTTTGGCCAAAGTTCCCTGATCAACCTCTTCCGATTCGGAGGACTTTTGTATTGAAGATCCAGCCCGCACACGGGCCACCAGCTTGGAACTATCTTGTTCTTCTTCTTTGGATTCATCCCTTAATCGGCGGATCGAATCTGAAGACATAACAGCAGTGTCCCTCTTGGGCTCCCGAGGCCTCCTCGCCGGTTTTTTCTTTACCGAGCCCGGGGGTTTCGGGGCCCTTTTCCTCTTCTTCTCTTTATCCTGCTTCGGAGAAGGTGGTTGGGGAAGTAACTCTTCTTCACCATATGGGGTCTCATTACAACGTCTTTCCCAAGACCTACAAAATAAAAAGGCAAGTGAGTTCAAAAAGAGGCCACATCGATGACCATTCTGAGAAAGAAACTTACCATGATTAAGGGCCTCCCATAGACCCTTCAACAACTCCATCCAGGCATGCTCAGAGCAGGGTCTTTGTGACACCAGGCCCTCAACCCATTACTTGAGTTTCGGAATTGGGTTCGGCATCTATACCACAACTGCAACACCAGAACGTAGATGAGGAAAGAAGATAGGAAGTAAAACAGCAAATTGAACATTCAAAGTAAAGTTTTACTAACGCTTCATGTTCCACTTCTTAGGGAACGACATGTCTTCAGCAGGGATCAGGTCCGAAGTCCTTATTCGGACAAATCAGCCCATCCAAACTCGATCCCAAGATTCGCCTATGCTAGAGAACGGGGCCCTACTAGCCCGACGTGCAAGCTTGATCAGTCTTCCTCGATAAAGCTGGGGACTGTAAAGGCGCATACGGTGATCGAGGATGAAAGGACATCCCTCGATTTTGCTTGTGAATAATCGGAGGAGAATCACTATTCTCCAAAAGGAAGGATAGATCTGGCCGGGGGTAATGTCGTACATCTTGCAAAAAGCGATGATGACGCAGTCTAAGGGACCTAACGTGAAAGGGGTAAGTGTAAATACTTAGATACCCCTCCACATGAGTGGTGATCGATTCCTTAGGCGAAGTAACTACTACATCTTTTTTTATCCCAGTTACATACCTCTTTAACTTTGTTGAGGATGTCTTCAGTTATGGTGCATATATACCTCGAGACCGACTCACATTGGCTCGGCACCGAGGAAGTCTTTTCGACCTTACAGTTTGTGACAGTTGGGCACCCTTCCAGAACAAATTCCTCAGGGTGGGGCTCCCTCGTAGCCTCATCAATGGCGGGCCGTGAAGAAGACGCTGCCTCCTTTTACGACACAATTTTTGAACTTTTAGCCGTTGATGAATGAGAGAAAAGATAATTAGGATGGTATGCGTTTGATTAGAGTTCAAGAAATCTGGGTATGAAAATTATGAAGCAAAGGCAAGAGTAGGAAGAGCTTTGAGTGTAAAAGTTTGAATGAGAAAAGAGCTAGGGTTCTTATAGATTGCAGGTGACGTTTCAGAACCGGTAGTGGCCGGCCAGCGGCTGACATGCATTTAATGCATTGGTAACTGGACCGACATGACGCTTCGTCGCTTGCCTCATGATCGGTCTCGTCACTGGGATCATTACCCATCGAAACGGAGTTCAAAAATTTATATCGTTTCTCGTCATCTTCTTTCCAAGAAACGAGAGGACTATCTGTATACGGTAAAAATTGAGCTTGCCCTTCGCATGATTAGTCAAGACTGGAACGTGATCGACCAAGGTTCGACCTCGTGTTATATCGAACCATGATGCGAAGTTAGGATGTTGAGCTCGTAACCCAGAGACCGATCAAGATTGAGATCGACCAAAATCGAGACCAAGCAAAATGGAGATGGAGTATGACCGATGGAAGTTTACCTAGTCAAGTAACGGAAAGTCAAAATATCCGTAATCGAGCAAGGATCATGGCGAAAATCTCAGCATGTATCAAGATGAGGCCGATTAATTAGTCAATCATGAGATTTCTTACTGTATTTAGAGTTCTATCAAGAGTATGACTCCTCTACTATATAAATGGGGTCTGATCATTTGTAAAACACATCACATTTACGCAATACAAAGCAATACATTGCTTTCTTTTAGCTTTCATATTCTGTTACGCTGTTCATATATCAATAGAATCTTCACTTGGTTCGAGGATAACCTAACTCGAGGGCCAAAGTTATACGATTCGTT
This sequence comes from Nicotiana undulata, assembly GCA_005239495.1. NCBI lineage: Eukaryota > Viridiplantae > Streptophyta > Magnoliopsida > Solanales > Solanaceae > Nicotiana > Nicotiana undulata. The sequence continues at coordinate 50,196 of ML278319.1, forward strand.
TGGTTTGCATTTATTTCTTTTTATTGTCAATTTCAATATCAATTTATATGTTTTCTCAGTTTGTGTCAAGTTATATCACGTATCCATAAAAACACGTATAAATTCAATTGTTATCCATTTTTTGTGTAAACAATATGCCAAATGTCCAACATACGTTCAGGGAGGGCAATGTAGTGGCGGACACACTTGTTTTCTTAGTCAAAGCTATTTTAAGTAGTACTCGGGCTTCTGATAACCAAGAAAATTAACTAAGAACAATAACATAAATTAGACTTGTAAAATAGGAAAATAATAAGAGCACAAAAATGTAAATATATTTCAGTAGTGGTTCGAACGTGTCCATACAAGTGAGATCTTACTCCCTTTTATAGGGAATTTCTTAATATAACATCTACTCTTAATGATTGAGCATTAATGAATATTTATATCATTAATGAAACATTACAATAGGTAATCGTAATTGTTGCGTGAAGATTCTGTAACGTTTAGCTCACTGATTGAAGATCTATGAATCTGCCCTTTATTCTGTCCTGGTTCATTCGGACCGTGTCTCTACAACTCCTTAATTAGACTGGAGCTCCTGCTGCTAATTATCTCGTGAGTGTTTTACCCCATACATCTTTGTTCCATACCTTTTTCTAAACTTTCATCCAACTGTCACTTTTCCATTGCTCCACGTGGATTGCTTTGTCATCCAAAATATTACACGTGTAATGTCTTATCTTTTTACCAATACAGCACTGGCTCATTTTGGCAACGACAAGGCTAGCACACTACATCAAGATATTATCATTTTTGAGATCACCCTCCCCCCCCCCCCCCCCCCACCTTTTCTTCACTACTTTCA
>ML278319.1:51090-111720 GCA_005239495.1 Nicotiana undulata
CCCCCCCCCCCCCCCCCCTCCTTACTTTGATGTCAATACTTTCAGACTCTACGGGGACGACATCTGCACTTTCAGTCTCTTATGTGTAACCGTGTTTTCCTAGTATAATAGTATAAGCGCTAGTTAACAGCAAAAAACAAAAAAATAACTGAAGAAAGAACACTTAAAAACGATTGCAAACATTAGTTAGAGATGATATTTATTTTGTTTCTGCGGAATCACCATGCTGTCCATGCATGATAGTTTTAACAGACCACATGCTCATACTTGTTGACTCTTTTTCACCATCTACCTCGGTAAATTATTATCGATTATTATGATGGATTAATGAGGTGATTTTCAACGTTAATTAGGTATATTGATCAAAGAATCAATTACTTAAATATATCCAAGATTCTTACGTTCTACCTAAATATGTATATATATGAATGTATTAATTCTTCTACTGCTTCCTCAATTTTAAGTTGTTATTATTTGGAGATTCAAATAAGATTTTTCTTGCCACATATTTTTTTTGGGCTTTTGCATCTATACTCGTTTTTTGGGTCACGTTTTGACTTATACCTGCTTTGCAAAAAAAATTGCAAACATACCCACTTTTCGCATAAACTTCAGGCATACGGGCCTGAAGTAGCAAAAGCAATCACACAAACTTCAGCATTCTAGGCTTTTTCAAAAATTTCAGCAGAAGATGCTGAAGTTATTTAATTCATTTGTAAATACTTCAGCACTAAATAAGCTGATATTTTGTCCTGGATTAATTAGTTTTGTCATAAAGCTTTTCAAAAACTTCAGCAGAAGATGCTGAAGTTATTTAGTTCATTTGTAAAAACTTCAGCACTAAATAAGCTGAAGTTTTGTCCTGGATTCATTAGTTTTGTCATAAAGCTTTTTCAAAAACTTCAGCAGAAGATGCTGAAGTGATGGGTTAGTATTATGTTTTGATGATCTAACAAACTTTTATGTTAAGAACCAGATGAAGGACCTGATGTGTAACCAGCAAAACCAGTCAGCATGAACTCAAGAATCTGTGCAGTGTACATTTGAACTCATAGGAAACAGTTTAGGGACCTGATCCCTTAACATTCTCACTGACGGAAGTACATGTCAACTCTACAGCTGAAAAACTGTGACAGAAAAGTGACTGCCTGCAATTATACACGCTACATTGCAGTAACAGTGCAACAGTCACTTTCCATTGGTTAAAAAGTGTACCAACTAAGCATGGGCATCCTTCTTGGGATGTCCTAAGGATATACTATCTTGTTTGGAGACAAACAAGATATTCACTTGAGCATTTACTAAACATTCTCTCAAGTATTGAAGTGTTGCTCTTGCATTGAAGACTAAAGTGTGTCAAGAACAAGAAGACAACTCCACTAAGACGGACCAGTTTTACTACGTGTTGTTAGGTGTCCTTAGTTGAGTTGTAATCTTGTATTTTGCTTTCTATTGTATCCTAATCGCTTTCTTAGAAGCACGATTTTTAGGAATCTCAAAACCATAAACCTTGTGTGTTTGCGTTGTGACTAGTATAGTCATAAGTTAAAGTCTTTGTAACTAGTGAGTGACAAAGTGGCTTATAATGAGTATTACAAGTTAGTGTGTTAAAGTCTTTGTAAGAGAGTCATTACAAAGTGACTTGTAATAGTTGAGATTACAAGTTAGTGAAGTTGAAATCCTACCAGTGTAGGTCGTGGTTTTTTGTCCCCTTGAGTTGGGAGTTTTCCACGTAAAAGCCACGTGCCTCTTTTACTTACTGCCTCTATCAATAACTCTGAGGGAACTGGTAAAGGACCAGGTCTCTTTATAGTTTGCAGCCTCCTAGAAATTATCAATTGGTATCAGAGCGGGTTCTTTCTAAAAGGTTAACACCTAGAAAGGGTCTCTAATGGCTTCTCCACCCAACTTTGAAGAAGGACAATCAACATATCGACCTCCTTGATTTAATGGTCAGTATTACGGGTGGTGGAAAACTCGCATGCATGACTTTTTAATGGCTGAAGATTCCGAACTGTGGGATGTCATTTTTGACGGTCCATATGTTCTATGAAGAAGGTTGGAGAAGATGGGATATTGGTGCCTAAGACAAGGAAAGAATACAGTGACGTTGATAGAAGGCTGTGGAGAAGAACTTTCGTGCCAAGAAAATATTGGTATGCGGTATAGGAATTGATGAGTACAACAGAATCTCAGCTTGCCAATCAGCAAAAGAGATATGGGAAGCTTTGCAAACTGCTCGCGAAGGAACAACTCAGGTCAAACAGTCCAAAATCGACATGCTCACAACTGAGTACGATCTGTTCCGAATGAAGGATGATGAGTCTATACAAGACATGCATACTAGATTCACATCCATCATCAATGAGCTTCACTCTCTAGGTGAAATAATTCCCAGGAACAATCTGGTGCGAAAGATTCTGAGTGTCCTACCTGGTTCTTGGGAAAGCAAAGTGGATGCTATTACTGAAGCAAAAGACCTACAAACTCTAACAATGGATGAGTTGATTTGGAATTTGAAGACATACGAGTTGAAGAAGAAGAAAGAAATTGAGAAAAGAGAACCAAAAAGGGAAAAGAACCTGGTTCTAAAAGCTGAAGATAATGACTCAGGTAAGGAAGATGGTAACATGGCCTATCTCACTAAGAGATTTCAAAAGATGATTCGAAGGAATGGTGGTATACCAAGAAGAGGTAGCTCAAGCAAATCAAGAAACTATGATCTTTTCCACAAGTGTGGAAAACCTGGGCACTTCATCAAGGACTATCCACTACTGAAGAATGAGCCCTACAAGCACAACGCTGACAATACATCCAAGAGGAACCAGGTTCCCGACAAACGATTCAGCAGGAAGAGTGTTGCTGATAAGCCCTTGCTGCCTGGGGAGATTCCTCTAGCGAATCATAGGAGAAACCAGAAGTAGGTAACAGTTCTATGATGGCAGTAGAGAATGAGGCCAAGGTGTATGATTCACCGTTCGCGCTAATGGCTCAGTCCGATGATGATGAAGAAGGTGAAAATGATGAGGTAAACTTCAGGGATGTTCAGAGAAATCTGAAATCCTACTAATCAAAAAAGTTAACGTCATTGGAAAATGTTCTTATTGATGCTTACTACAACCTATTTGATGATAAAGTTTCTTTGACCATAGAGCTAGGTGAAACTGAACAATCTAGAGATGATCTAGCCGTTTGTGTGGTAGATTTGAAAAAACCCATAAGTGAGCTTGAAAGAGAAAAAGAATCTCTAACCTGTAGGCTAAAAATTATAGAAAAAGAGAGATATGAATTGATGGTGGTAGTTGTGGACCTAAAAGAGACCATAAGTAATTTTGAGAAATAAAAGAAAGCACTAGCTGAAAAGACAAATAGTGCAGAAGATGAGAGAGACTATCTAACTGTAGTGGTAGTAGACCTGAAGGAAACAGTGGAGAACCTGAGCACTGAGAAGAATGTTTTAGCTGAGAAAATCAATGATGTTGAACAAGAAAGAGATGATCTTTTGGTGGTAATCACAGACCTAGAGGAAAATATTGAGGAACTTAAATTAGAACTTGGTGCTTCAAGCATAGAGAAAGGAAAAGAGATAGCTAGTGAGAAACATATTAAGCTTGAAAAAGAACTAAATGATGTCAAAACAAGTCTGTGCTGTGAGCTTGAGAAAAAAAAGCAACTTCAAGCTGAAATGGATAAATTAAAATTGAATCAAGAAAAATCACTGAATTGGACCTGGTCCACAGATGTTGTTACTGCCATATACTTAAATAATAGTGGAAACAAGCAGGGGATTGGGTTCCAAAAGGAAAAAATTCATTACAACCCTCACAACAAGTATGTCACTGTCCCAGATAATTCACTTTGTACCCACTGTGGGAAAAACGGGCACTTCAAAGAAAGTTGCCCGGCCAGGGATCAGTCAGTTCAGAAAAACAAAATGTTTGCTGACAAGAGGAATACTAAGAAGGGACCAGGTCCCTCGAAGAAAAATAGATTCTTGCCTGCTTGGACTAGAAGAGCTCTTATCCATCCTTTTTCTAACTACAAGGGACCCAAACTTGTTAAGGTTCCTAAATCTAACCCTTAACTTCTATGTGCAGGGACCAATGAGAGGAACATGATTGCAATGGAATGTAACGACCCGGTCGGTCATTCCGTAGAATTTGCACTGTTATTCCTATTTTTGCATTGTTATGCATTGTTTAGTTTTTTATGATGTGTTAGAGTTGGCTTCTTGGTAAACGATCTCGGAATGCAGATTTTATGGCTTGGATAGCTTCGTTAGGTTATTTGGGACTTAGGAGTGTGTTCGGAATATATTTTCGATGTCTGGTGTAGAATTAGGCTTGAATTGGCGAAAGTTACTTTTTAACGAATTCCGGTCAGCAGTGGAAAATAGGCTATCGGGGTCGGAATGAAATTTCAGAAGTTGGATCAGGTTCGTAGTGTCATTTCGGATGTGTGTGCAAAATTTAAGGTCAATCGGATGTGTGTTGGATAGTTTCGGCGTCTTTGGTGAACTCTAGAAATTTCAAAGTTCATAGGCTTGAATTTGATGTGATTTCGGTGTTTTTGCGTTGATTTTGGTGTTTTGAGGGCTTGACTAAGTTTGAATGATATTATGAGATGTGTTGGCAGGTTTGGTTGAGGTACCAGGGGCCTCGGGTGTATTTGAGATGCTGAAACGGGCATTTTCGGGCCTTAGGAGATTGCTGGTTTTCTGGTTTTTATGCAGCAGGTATTTCTTGTCTGGGACCGCGTGAGAAGAATCGCGATCGCGTAGCACAAGATGAGGAGGGAAGGATTTTACTCTCTACGATCGCATAACTATCTTCGCGATCGCAGAGGTTGGGCAGCTTAATCACTGTGATCGCATAGGTGTCCTTGCGTTCGCGTAGAGGAAGTAAGGCGTCAGGCGTTGAGCGTATATCTACGCGGTCGCATGATTAAGACCGCGATCGCGTAGGTTGAGGTCTGCGATTGCGGGCAGGATCCTACGTTCGCGTAGAAGGATTTCTGGGGGCATGTTGGTTACTTTCTGCGATCGCGACTGGAAGTCCGCGATTGCTATGAAGAAATATGGCTTGGGCAGAAAGTTTACAAGTTCAAAATGAGGGTTTTAGGCCATAACTCAAAACACCATTAGAGAGATCGGGAGAAGGAGGATTTGGAAGAGATTTTCAGTGGGATTCTCGTGGTAAGTGTTCTTCAATCACTTTTGGCCTAATTTCATGAATTAGTCTTGATTTTCACCATGTAAATTGAGGAATCAAAGTGGAAGTTGGGGGAAAATGGGAAGAAAATTTGGGAAATTCTTTTGATGATTTGAATGGGTATTTGAGGTCGGATTTTGGTAAATTTGATAATGGTAGACTCTTGGGAGGATAAGGATTCCAATATAAAATTTATCGAATTCCGATACGTGGGCCCGGGGGTCGAGTTTGACCAATTTCGGGATTTTTGAGTATTTTTGATAACTTTCGATTGGGTTTCGTTCCTTGGCATATTATAATAGAATAAATCTGATTTTCGGTAGATTTGGAGCACTCGGAGGCCAAATTTAGAGGCAAGGGCACTGCGGAGTAGTATTTTAGCTTGTTTTGAGGTAAGTAATATTTCCAAACTCGGAACTGAGGTTTCGAAACCCCAAATTACCTGATATTTGATGTTAATTAAGGTGACGCACATGCCAAGTGACGGGCATGCGGGCGTACACCGAATGTTTGTATCCTGGCTCATCCCATGGCACTGCCTAATGTTTATTTCGGGCTGATACTTATACTGTGAAGGTTGTAATTACTTGAACATATTAGAAATCATGTCAAATATAAATGCTAAGGCTTCACGCCCAATATGTTTAGACCTAAGTGGTCAGTTATTGCTGTCTCTATTTGTGACTATTTGCTTTCATGTACTCAGTCCTGTTATAACATATGTTTCATGCCGCAGTCTCAATATTTATTAGTTTACATACACATTATCATTGTTTTGGGCTGGTTCTTATACTTGTGAGCCTTGAGAGTGAGACGTGAAAGTATTGACTGAGTGAGGCTGAGAGCCTGATCTTGAGATAGTTATGAGATCGGACTGCGCACCGCAGCGATCCTCGAATCATGCCTTCGTTGGCTTGATATAGCGCTTGGGCTTATAGGAGCCCCTCCAGAGTCTTTACACCCCCCAGTGAGCACACAGATATTGAGGGATGGATCTTCTCTGGGCATGGATCTTGTCTGAAGTTATTGATATATAGAGGGATGGATCGTCCTTGGACATGGATCTTGTCCGAGTGATATGTTCCGGAGATGGATCTTCTCCGTGGGGCTGGACTGGCATTTTCCTCAGTACTGAGTGACTTCGTCACCTGTGTTTATGTATGTTCCGGGATGGATTTTCCCTGGGCCTGAGGGCAATTTACAATACTGAGTGGACTTCCTAGTGAGAGATATGGGACACTGTGGACATTTCCATTCTGAATTCTCATGATCATATACTGGTATGTAGATCGTACATGCATACTTGGTACACTTATGTTTATCATCATATAAATTGTTGTCATGCTTAAATTTTGGTACACTGATATTTATAACTCCGGAGGTTTAGTCCGTCACTACCTCTCAGCGCATAGGTTGGGTTCGTTACTTACTGAGTTGGTGTACTCACGTTAAGCCCTGCACCTAGTGTGCAGATCCAGGTACTTTGGGACCCGGCATTAGACATTGAGTAGCTGTCAGAGTTTCCATCAGAGTTGTCGAGGTAGCAGTTGGCGACCGTGACCTCGTCTTCTCTTTCTTACTCTACCTATTGTTCTTTATTTTTGAGACTATGTTGTCCATTTCTCCTTTTCCTTACTTTATGTTATAGCAGCTCATGACTGAGTGACATTGGATCTGGGGTGGTAGGATTTAAATTTTGGTTTCGGATATTGTTTCAAACTTCAGGTTTATTATTATTATTATTATTCGTAGACTTTGTTAAAAATGATATTGTTGGCCCATGTCACTGAATGGGTTTTGAAGATTGACAAAAGGTGACAAGTTGAACCATGTCCATCATAGCACATACATCTGAATGAAGCAGTTGGAACAAGAATCGTACAAGTCTAGGAGATATCAGTGATTGCTGAGTATCAAAGAACTAAGAGATGTCTCCTAATACAAAAAGGTTGCAAAACTGATAGAGATGACAGAAGTTGATTTCAGCTAGGACAGAAATAGAGGAAGGAAGCTGAGTTACATTCGAACTCATTGACACAAGCATAATTGAACTCAAAAACTGACTCTATAAATATTCAAAGAATTACTGCTGAAATTGCGAATGCACAAAGATCAAATTGAATCAAGTTCTGAAAGCAAAAATTCCCAGGATATTTGCAAGCAGAAGTACTGTGCAAAGGCTACAGTTCAACTAGAAGAAACAGTTTCATCGTTGATGTGTAGTAGGAGTTTCAATATTGTATCTTATCAGCTTTCTTAGAAGCAAATTGTAATAGGTACAAATTGTTCAAGTTAGAGTTAGATTGAAATCTGTAGAAATTAGCTAGAGGCTAGTTGACACAAAGAGGATTAGAGTTAGTCTTAGGATTACAAAAGAGTTTATTTTGTAGTTCCGTTTGGCTCAGTGGTTTTAGTGAAGTGTTTGAGAAAATCCTACTGAGGCGTAGGTCGTGGTTTATTCACCTTTTGAGCCAGGTGGTTTCCATGTAAAACTCCCTGTGTCTTTACTATTACTGCTTTATTATTCCGCAAATAGTAGTAAGTAGTATACTAAGAAGAACCAGGTTCTTCTTATTAGACAACACTCAAAAATTGGGTATTGCACAATTAACTTGTAATATTGTGTAGTATTGAAGTCTAAAACATCAATTGGTATCAGAGCGGGTTATCCTTGAAGAGGCTAACACCTAGGAAAAGATCACGATGAGTGCACCACCTGGGAACTGGGAAGGTCAATCAACTGCAAGGCTACCACTCTTCAACGGCCAGTACTATTCTTGGTGGAAGAACAGAATGAAAGATCACCTATTGGAGAGGACTATGAACTCTGGGACATAGTCACTGATGGACCATTTGCAACAATGAAGAAAACTGTTGAAGGAGTAGATGTGCCTAAGACTAGGGTTGACTGCACAGCTGAGGATATGAAGAAATGGGAGAAGAATGCCAAGGCCATGAAGTGGCTAGTGTGTGGACTAGGACCAAATGAATACAGCAGAATCCAAAGTTGCACCACTGCCAAGGAAATCTGGGATACTCTACAAGTGGCTCATGAAGGAACAACTCAAGTAAAAAGGTCTAGAGGTACATTGTTATACTCTCAGTATGAAAACTTCACTATGAAGGAAGGAGAAACAATTCAGGAGATGTACACAAGGTTCACAACCTTGACTAATGAACTCAAGTCTCTTGGAAGAGTCATCCTTGAAGAAGACAAGGTTGAGAAGATTTTGACAAGGGTTCTGCCTATCTCCTGGGAAATCAAGATAACTGCCATCCAGGAATCCAAAAATATGGCAACCCTTAGACTAGATGAGTTGATTAGCAACCTTACTGCTTATGAACTCAGAAGGAAGACCATGAAAATTGATGCCCCAAAGAAGGAAATAAGTCTAGCACTAAGGATCACAGAGGGAGCATATCTGGAGGATGATGAGATGGCCATGATCACCAAAAAATTCAGAAACTTTCTCATGAGGAAGAAAGGCATCTCTAGAGGAGGAAACTTCAACAAGGCAAAGGCTCCTGAAAGGCCAGCTATTGAGGGATGCTACAAGTGTGGAAAAACTGATCATCTCATCAAGAACTGCCCCCAATGGGAAGTAGAATGGAGGAAGGAGAGATATGAAAGAAAGAAAAGGAACAAGGAACTGGTCCAACCCAAGAAAACTACTACAAAGTCTATGGTTGCTGCTTGGGGGGAAAGTTCAAATGAAGAATCTGAAGATGGTGAGACAGAAGAACAAGCTCTCATGGAAATTGGAGAATCTGATGAGGAGACTTATGAAGAACCACAGGTACAAGTGAAGGGAAGCAGCCAATTTTGGTTTTTGAATAGTGGCTGCTCTAAGCATATGACAGGGAACAAGGAACGGTTCCTTTCACTTGAAAACCTCAAAGGAGGAAATGTCTCCTTTGGAAATGGAAAGAAAGGTGATATAATAGGGGTCGACAAGATAGTTAAAGATGAAACACGTTCAATTGAACATGTGTATCTGATAGATGGCTTGAAATATAGCCTAATTAGTGTGTCACAACTGTGTGGCAGAGGTAACCTTGTCGCTTTTACTTCCACAAAATGTTTTTTGATCAACCTGCTTACTGACAAGATTGTTTTGCAGGGAAAAGGAATGAACAATATCTATGTCATTGACTTGTCCACACTGTCTGACAATGAACTCACTTGCCTTAGTGTGTTGGACAGTGATCCCCTTATGTGGTACAAAAGACTTGGTCATGCAAGTCTGGCTCAACTTAACAAGCTGGTCTCTAAGGACTTAGTGGTAGGGCTTCCTAACATTAAATTCAAAGAATACAAGGTTTGTGAGGCATGTGCAAGGGGGAAGCAGGTAAGGTCTTCTTTCAAAAGTAAGAAATTGGTCAGTACCACCAGGACGTTGGAACTGGTTCATATGGATCTGTGTGGTCCCATGAGAACTCTAAGTAGAGGTGGGAAGAGATATGTTATGGTGCTAGTAGATGATTTCTCAAGGTTCACTTGGACCTTATTCTTGGCATCTAAGGATGAAGCATTTGAAATGTTCACCTCATTTGTCAAGAAGATTCAGAATCAATTAGGACATCAACTAGCATCCATTAGATCTGACCATGGTACTGAGTTTGAGACTGCTAAGTTTGCCAAGTTCTGTGATGAACATGGTGTGAATCACAATATTTCTGCTCCCAGAACCCCACAGCAAAATTGGGTTGTTGAAAGGAAAAACAAAACTCTTGAAGACATGGCAAGAACCATGCTTCTATCAAGCAAACTACCTCACAGCTTCTGGGCAGAAGCAATTAACACTGCATGTTATATTATCAATAGATGCATGACCAGACCTCTGGTAGAGAAAACTCCCTATGAATTACTTAAAGGGAGAAAGCCCAACATATCCCATCTTAGGGCTTTTGGATGCAAGTGTTATGTGCATAATAATGGCAAAGATTCTTTAGGAAAATTTGATCCCAAAAGTGATGAGGTAGTGTTCTTGGGATATTCTACACATAACAAAGCTTATAAAATATACAATAAAAGAACTATGTGTGTAGAAGAAAGTGTACATGTTGTCTTTGATGAAACTAACACTTTATCTGAGAGACAGGAACCAGAAGATGAGGAGCTTGGACTGGTGAGGAGCAATGACTACATTGAAGAACCTATGGCAGATGGAACATGTGATGGACCAGGTTCAACAACCCCATGCAACTCGACAGGGGGAATTCCTCATAAAAATACTGGCCCTAATCCTGTTCCACAGCAACAAGACAACATAGAACAATCCAGAAGTGAACAACTGGTTATCAAACCATACAAATATCAGAGTTCTCACCCTCTTGAGAACATCATAACAGACTTGAGATCTGGAATCAAAACTAGATCCTCCTTGAAAAATCTGTGTGCGTTTGATGCATTTCTATCCTTGATTGAACCAAAGAACATTGCTGAAGCCCTGAAAGATGCTGACTGGGTAACTGCTATGCAAGAGGAGCTGAATCAATTTGAGAGAAGTCAAGTATGGCACTTGGTACCCAGGCCACTGGACAGATCAATAATTGGCACCAAGTGGGTCTCCAGGAACAAACTTGAAGAGGATGGAACTGTTACAAAAAACAAGGCAAGACTGGTTGTTCAAGGATACAGCCAAGAAGAGGGAATTGATTATGATGAGACCTTTGCTCCTGTGGCAAGATTGGAGGCAATCAGACTTCTTATAGCATTTGCTGCACACATGGAATTCACTCTACATCAGATGGATGTCAAAAGTGCCTTTCTCAATGGCTATTTGAAGGAAGAGGTATTTTTAAAATAGCCTTCTGGTTTTGAAAGCAAAGAATCACCTGATCATGTATATAAAATTGACAAGGCTCTCTATGGTCTCAAGCAAACACCTAGATCTTGGTACGAGAGGTTGTCAAAATTCCTGCTGGAACATGGGTACAAACGAGGCAAAATAGACAATACTTTGTTCCTAAAGGAAAAAGGAAAAGATCTTATAATTGTACAAATATATGTTGATCATATCATATTTGGGGCAACAACTGAGAAGCTCAGCAAGGAATTTGCTACATTAATGAGGAGTGAGTTTGAAATGAGTATGATGGGTGAGCTAACCTTTTTCTTAGGTCTGCAAATAAAATAAACTCCACATGGAACAATGATTCATCAACAGAAGTATGTGAAAGAACTCCTCAAGAAGTTCAAAATGGAATATTCAAAGGAGATATATACCCCAATAGCCACAGCTACAAAATTAGATGTGGATGAACCTGGTTCATCTGTTGATCAGAAGACGTATAGAGGGATGATTGGATCTCTACTATATCTTACTGCAAGTAGACCTGATATTGTGTTCAGTGTGGGACTATGTGCTAGGTTTCAAGCCAATCCAAAGGAGTCCCATCTCATTACAATAAAAAGAATTTTGAGATATCTGAAGGGCACCACTGATGTGTGCCTTTGGTATCCTAAAGGTAGTAATTTTGACCTTGTAGAATATGCTGATGCTGATTATGCAGGTTTCCTGGTTGATAGGAAAAGACTTCAAGTATGGCTCACTTTTCGGGATCCTGCCTTGTCTCTTGGGCCACCAAGAAACAAAATTCAGTAGCCTTGTCTACTGCTGAGGCTGAATATGTGGCTGCAGCCGCTTGCTGTGCCTAGTTGCTATGGATCAAGCAACAACTCCTGGACTTTGGTATAGATGTGGGATGCATTCCTATTTACTGTGATAACACCAGTGCAATTAGTATGACTAAGAACCCGGTTCATCACAAGAGAACTAAGAACACAGATATTAGGCACCATTTCCTGAGGGATAACTATGAAAAGGGGATGATCTCAATCGAATTTTGTGCCACTGATCATCAAATTGCTGATATATTTACCAAAGCATTGAGCAGGGAGCACTATGAGAGAAACATGCTTAAATTAGGGATGATTAAGATTACCTAATTGAAAAACAAAATGAAAAAAAAGGGGGAAGTTTTCTGGCTAGAAATTTTAATTAGGTACTTAATCAGATTAATCATTGCTCAGTACTATGTCTTTATTGCCATACTCTTCTGCCATGTATTAATATGATTCCCTAGTTGCTAATGATGTTTCTCTATTTTTGTGAATTGAGGCAAAATAAAGATTTTTAACAGGATGAACCTGGTTCATCCATGCTGGCTTATATGACTGACAAGGTACGTTCTCATATCCATACATGTATTAATTCAAGTACAGTCATACATGAGCAGGACTCTATCCATTTATGGTTCAGTTCAAATTCTCGTACTTACCCAAATAATGAACCAGCTTCAAGAAGCTCTGTCATATTAAATTAGCCTAGTTTTAGGGGGAAAGAAACGGTCTAATCAATGTCCAATCACTGACAATCCTTAATCGTTTAGTATCCTACTTGTGCTAATACACTTCCGTTGTAATCACCCTAGCCACAAGTTATAAATAGGCCATCATTACCCATTGTGAATAAAGTAATAGACGAACCCTGTTCAAGTCACTCAACACTCAAATCTCTGCTGCCTTTTGCCATTTCTTCTTTTTCTCTCTAAAATTTTAAAACCATGTCGTCCGCTTCATCTGATTCTCAAAATCGTGACTACGATGAAGGAGTATATGAGTCTGATTCTCCACCGGTCTACAGTTCTGAATCCTCTGAGACACCTGAACCCCTTAACACCATGATGCCCCTAAACCTACACCAAACCCTACCCCAGCCCCTAAACCCCGTCGTGTCAAGGTTCTTGCATGCAAATCTATGGTTTCAGGTTCACGAGCAAAGTTCTTGGAATATTTATTACAGGCTGAAGAAGAACCCAAACTAGATTCTTCCAGTGAATCATTCAAATCAGCACATGAAGACGATGCACCTGGTTCGTCCAGTGTTGAGAAAGGTAATAATGAAGTTACCTCTATGTTAAACTCTGAAAATAGATTTGTGCTGGTGGGGTATGTGGTGGATGTGGAAGTGCCAAGTAGGCAAAAAAAAACTAGGAAAATTCTTGAGAACGAGGGAGATGCAGGTGTGAGGGGATCTGGGAAGGATGGTACCACACTTGAAATTTGTGGCCCCATTCTTGAAAATCTTGAAGATGATGTCATAGTGACAGGGAGAACTCATGATGTAGAGGAGGCTGCTGCCGGGTTGGAAAAATTGATGATTGAGATAGATGAACATGTTTCTTCTGGGGAAGAAACTTTGGCTAAGAGACTGAAGAAACTGGGGGACTCATACAACCCCAAGAAGAGAAGGACTCCAAAGTCCATCAAGTCTAAAGCCTCAGTTTCCTCAAAGAAAAGGAAAACTGATGAGTCTGTTGGTGTACCTGTTCCAAGGGTACGAGCTACGAGAAATACTATTCGAGAGGAAGAGGAGAAGCTGGAAAAAGCTCTGCAAGAGAACGAAAGAAAGAAGGCAGAGAAAGGGAAAGCGAAAGTGGGGGAGCCTATTGAGGCTATTGCTGATGATGAGGTGTTGGACCTAGTCCAACAAGAAGAGGAGGTTGCTCCAGTGGTGATCCAGACACCCAAGCCTAAAAGTCTAAGACTTCCACAAAGAAGTCATCACATGTGTCTGCTAGCACTGCGAGTACATCTACGAGAACAAGGTCTAAAGTAAAGTCAAAGAAGAAAGTTCAGATTGTTGAGAGGGATGATGATCCTGAATGAAGTGGAGATAAAGAGAAGGAGGTCGGAGAAGTGTCGACTGACAGAGTTTCCATGTTTGGCAAGAGACATATCTTGAAGGGAAAGTTACTGAAGGATTTGGAGGAGCCGAGTATGAGGTACTTAGTTGATTTTCTAGCAGCGCAAGGCTGGAAGGACATGGTCCTTCGCATGGAAGGCAGGCTGGTCAGAAATGAGGTTGTGGAGTTCATGGGGAATGCAACTATAATTGGAGGAAGGGTTACATCATTGGTCAGGGTAGTTGAAGTATCCTTTGATGCTCAAGAACTGGGAGTCATTCTAGACATTCCATCTGAGGGCTATGACGACTATACAAGGCAGAGATGGCCTTGCTTGGATGGAATGGCCTCAACACTCAACATCACCATATTCTTTTGTGACAATGAAGAGGAGCATGAACCCAGGGTTGTGTACAAAAGCAAGATGAAGCCTGAACACAAGCTGTTCTTTGAGTTTGTAATTAAATTTCTGTTGCCCAGACAAGAACGCAGGCACATTGCCAATTACATGGATCTAACACTCATGGAGTGCCTGTACAGGGGCAAGCAGATCAATTGCCCGTCGTTAATCATCCAGCTTTTGGACAGAGTGGTGAATGGCACCAAGGCCCATGCAATTCCTTATGGCTTTATCCTTACTGCAGTTCTGGCTCATTTTGGAGTTCCCACAAAGAAGGCTGAAATGGCTACTGCAAAGGATTTCTTTGGGAAGGACACTTTGTTGTCATGTGATTACACTGTCAGTGCCCCGGCAGATGAACCTGGTTCATCTCGGAAGAAACCAGTCAACAACAAGGTCTATACTCTGGTGCAGGAAAGCGAGCAAAAAGATATGGAGATCCTTCGATTGAAGACTCACTTAGTTGAGGTGGAAGCTGAGCGTGATGCTCTCAAAGCTGAATTAGCCAAGGAGAAGGAGAAAAACGAGGGTGTCTTACACCAAATGTTGTCTCTTCTCCAAACCAAGAATCTAGCCTCTTCTGCACCACCCCAGACTTAGGAATTTCCAAAACTACCCCCTCCTATCCTATCAAGTGCCCAGTTTGGGACAGTGTCAAGTGTCTTTTGTTTCAGTCTTTAATTCTGTCTTACTTATGTTTTGGCTGTTTTTGATTTTAAACTGTTTTGGTGCTGATAATCCATGTTAATCAATGAAAGCTTGGTGTTTTGAAAAATGTCTCTATTTATGATTTAGCTTACATTATTGGTTTCTTGTGTTGATTAATCATGTTTGCACCTGCAATTGCCTAAATTGGCCATGAGTAAGAATTAATAACTGGTAAGTATCATTTTGCAACTTTTTGATGATGCCAAAATGGGGAAGATGTGATGTGTTGTTCAAAAATTTTAAAGTGATATTTATAACCTAATGAACCTGGTTCTTGATGATTAATGCTAAAAAATATACAAAGTGTTGGATGTGTATACAGGATAAAAGCACTGTGTTTGTCATCATCAAACAGGGGGAATTTGTTAGCCTAGCACAGAGTTTGTCATCATCAAAAAGGGGAATTTGTTGGCCCATGTCACTGAATGGATTTTGAAGATTGACAAAAGGTGACAAGTTGAACCAGGTCCATCATAGCATACACATCTGAATGAAGCAGTTGGAACAAGAATCGTACAAGTATAGGAGATATTAGTGATTGCTCAGTATCAAAGAACTAAGAGAATGTCTCCTAATACGAAAAGGTTGCAAAAATGATAGAGATGACAGAAGTTGATTTCAACTAGGACAGAAATAGAGAAAGGAAGTTGAGTTACATTCGAACTCATTGACACAAGAAGAATTGAACTCAACAACTGACTCTATAAATATTCAAAAAATTACTGCTGAAATTGCGAATGCACAAAGATCAAATTGAATCAAGTTCTGAAAGCAAAAATTCCAGGATATTTGCAAGCAGAAGTACTGTGCAAAGGCTACATTTCAACTAGAAGAAACAGTTTTATCGTTGATGTATTGAGTCTAGTTGATGTGTAGTAGGAGTTTCAATATTGTATCTTACAGCTTTCTTAGAAGTAAATTGTAATAGGTACAAATTGTTCAAGTTAGAGTTAGCTTGAAATCTGTAGAAATTAGCTAGAGGCTAGTTGATACAAAGAGGATTAGAGTTAGTCCTAGGATTACAAAAGAGTTTATTTTGTAAGTCCGTTTGGCTCAGTGGTTTTAGTGAAGTGTTTGAGCAAATCCTACTGAGGAGTAGGTCGTGGTTTTTTCACCTTTTGAGCCAGGTGTTTTCCATGTAAATATCCCTGTGTCTTTACTATTACTGCTTTATTATTCTGCAAACAGTAGTAAGTAGTATACTAAGAAGAACCAGGTTCTTCTTATTAGAAAACACTCGAGAATTAGGTACTGCACAATTAACTTGTAATATTGTGTAGTATTGAAGTCTAAAACATCAGATATTTTACTGGTAATTGAATTTAGCTTAGATATTATGGGTGGCTTGCCTGGTTCCACGATAGGCGCCATCACGACTCCGGAATTGGGTCGTGACAAGTTGGTATCAGAACTCTAGGCTAAATATGTCTCACCAGTCATGAGCAGGTTTAGTAGATTCTTGCGGAACGGTATAGAGACGTCTGTACTTATCTTCGAGAGGCTACATATTAGAAAAATCTCACATTCTTGAACTCTTGTCGTGCGAATCCGTTGATTCAACCTAAAGCGTAATTCTTTGAATTCCTTTCATGTACTCGAATGCGCACACGAGCGCTCGGTATCACGTGTGCATCAATGGCTTGTGCTTTCCATGGATGTGGTGCAAGATATGAATTATTGGCATATTGTTGTGGGCCAGTCTAGAGGACTTGAGGTCAAGTTTTAGTCTGTGGTTTGAGTGCTTAGGTTTCGATGGTGTGAGCACGTGCATTTAGGGACTTATATGTCTGTTTGTGTTCTCATTGCTGGGATTTGGTGACTATATGACTACATGGTGGGTGTGATTGATGGTTAGATGTGCTCAGGCTGTTTGATTGTGACAAGAATGAACTGACGGGAGATGTAGCAAGAACCATTGAGTATTTGACTTTTGTCTAAAGCTGGCATATTGCCTCGAGTTGTGAGTGTATTGAGGACCTCTCGTGTTGTTTAAATTTGGAGTGAAGCATATCCTTCTATTGTGTTATGAGATTTCGGTGATGTCTTTTGGGATGACCGATGCCCCAGCAACGTTCATGTATTTTATCGACGGTACATGCAGCCGTGTTATAACTCCTTTGTTATTGTGTTCATGGACGGCATCCTGGCGTACTCGCGTAGCCAGGGGTAGCATACTTAGCATTTGATGATGGTATTACTAGGATATAAGGAGGAGAAGCTTTGTGCGAAGTTCTCCAAGCGTGAATTTTTGGCTCAGTTCAGTGGCATTCTTGGGGCACGTGGGGTCCGCTGAGGGTATTCATGTGGTCAAATGAGTGTGAGTAGAACTTCCAGAATCCCAAGATTTCCTTGACCACAACTCCAGTGTTAGTATTTCCATCAGCTTTAGGTTCTTATACCGCTTATTGTGATGTCTAGAGGGCAGGCATTAGTTGTGCTTTAATGTAGGGGGATAAAGCGATTGAGTAATAACTATGATCTTCGGAGGTGTATAGAGAGATATCAGTTTGAGGCTAAGCAGGCAGGGGTATCCCTTGCGGGTTATCCTGAGGTTTGTGGTCCTTATGTTGATCTGTAGTAAGTTATCTTCTACCAGTAAATGAGGTATGTTGTAATTTGAGTTTAGATCACCTGTGGAAGTTGGAATGACCATTTCAATGATGAATGCGAGATTTACATACGATTTGAGGGTTAGATGGTTTGGGTCATATGAGTGTATGAAGGATCTAGTTAAATCTCACCACAGTATGGTGGCAGTGATAGCGTATGGGCATTGTGAGTTATTGTTTGTCTTGATCGTTGGCTTGGAGCCAAGTGGGGGAGTCTGCTAATGATAAGTTGAGTACATGATTATGTGTTGTATTTGTTTCGGTTCAAGGTATATTGGTGAATCAGTTATGACCTGCAGCGGTGGAGTCTGGGAATGACTCGAGTAATGGAGAATATCTTCGATACAGGTGGTAATGTACTTTACGGGTGATGGAATTTGTTGAACAATTTAGTAGTGCTTGAAGGTGTAGTGTGTGCAGTGTATGAGTTTGCTTGTTGCTTCAATGTGTAGATTACTTTTCTAGTACGTGGTTTCCAAGCGGGGCCAGGTCATTTTGTGTACTTGGTTAGTGTAGTTGAGATTTGCGTAGAGTAGAAGACTCTCGAGAATGGTTCTGATGGATTCAAGGTTTAAGTAACAAATAAGAATCTTCAAGAGGTATCTTTGGCTAGAAACTGAGGTTTACGTTGGAGGATGCCAAGACTTGTGGCATTTCTACCTTATCATGGATTCTACATATCAGTATCAGGTAGGTGAGGGTAATGACTTTAAATTTGCAAGAAGTCTCTTCAGGGTAAGTAATTTTAATGTGGTGTTTTTTGGGGTATTTGAGAGAGTATTCAGCGGCTTATGAGCCTTAGATGGTATAGTTTTAAGCTTGGGTTTCGTGTGGTGAGTCTGGATTGAGAATTGCGGTATCATGGCAAGAATAATTATCAATTCGAAGGTAAGTCATAAGGAACTTAAATAAATAGGACAGCCTGGTAGTAGGTTGGATCGACATGGTAAGGGATATGATTAGTTCTTTGGGTGTTTATGAGGTAATGAGTTGTTACATGTGTTTCTTAGCAATTCTCTTGGGATTCAGTGTCATGCGTAGCTTGGTGGAGTTCGAAGAATTCAGTCCTGACGGTTTGGTGTTGTAAAAATGTGTTCAGAGAGTTCTTGATGGTTTCTACCAAGGTTAGAGATGTATATTTTCTACTGGCGTGATGGCTATGTGATGTATAGTGATTTTGTTTCTAAATGGGATCAATGGAAAGTTCTTGGCTAGCTGGGTACGTAGTTGTTTGTGGTTCAGATGGGAGCATGAAGTTCTCATATTTATCATAGGATTGCATGGCGTATGTAGTATGTGGTGTAGAGTTGCGAATTTGCATATGTGAGGTTCTTAGACGGGATCGGCAATTATAGACGACTAGGTAGATGATATCACTATTGGGCGACTTGACGAGGGTATACATTCTGAATGATAATGTGTCGAGTTAAGGGTACTTCAATTGCATTTCGGCGCTCTTTTTGCTGGATCGACTGATGATATTCAAGGTTGCTTGGTGACACAGAGGAATTATGAGGGTATCCCTCATAGAAGGATTGAGTATTAGAGGCATGTTATATATTCGAGTGGTTGAATTGGGGTCAGATATGGTAATGGGTGCGCTTTCATGGACTTCGGGACTAGGAGTTTCCATAAGCAGATTATTTTGTGGTTGTGGACTATGAGGATGCAAGCAAAGCTAGTTAGGTGTTAGCATCTGCCATGATTCAGTCATTATGAACTTTTGGAGAGTTATCTAGTTGTTGTGGATGACCAGAGTTGACTTAGAGTTATCGGTAGGCCAGTATGGGTGTGTGTTCTACATCGAGTCGGAATTGTTGACTCTGAATTGCTATTGTTGAGGGATGTACCATTTGATGGTAATTGAACTTATTCGTGTTTTGGAGTGATCTATGAGTTACCTTTCGGTGTTTCGAGGAGTGGTGATTGTTGGTTATATGTGCATAGGGTGCGGTTCTATCTGGGCGTTATAGCGAAATTTGAGTAAGGTAAGTAATTGGGTGTTGCGGGATGGAGACGTATTGGTTATGTTCTTGCTGGTCCGGGTGTCATGGTGTCGTCCGATTTCCCCGTGGTTATGACAATGCACTTTGAGTACTTGATGTCGAATTTCGCATGGTTATTGAATCTGAGTAAGGTGACTTGAAGTATTTCATGCGAACCAGTGTTTGGATGGGATCACGCATTGTAGCGGAGTTATGTAGAGGTATGCTCCTTGGTGTCAGATTCATGTGTTCTGATTTTATGGTGTATGCCAGGCTTTTGGCATGATGTTGTGATGGTAATTGTTAATGGCAGGATAGTCCTCTCGTGTGAATCTTCTATTTTATGAATTGAGCTTTTGGGATGTTGTTATTGAGTGCACGAGTTACACAAGTTATGGTTATGGATGGTATTGATGTTGATCGGACGAATGGTTGATGGCTTCTACGTGTTCTTTCATCATCAGCAGTATATGGAAGTGCTAGAGCGAGACATTGCTTGACAAGAGGATATGTTCCGGTATTGGGTTGTGTTGAGCAGCTATAGTGATTAGGAGTTATTTCTATGGGCGTTTGAGTCATGCGATATATTATGTGATCTCATCTTGGGTTACAGATATGGCTTGATACAGCGTGTTCAGACTTGTTCAGCTTATAGTTGTGGAATTTTGATCGTGTAAATTATTTCAGAAGTGGAAATCTGGTTCTAAGGTTATGGGTTAGGTTAGAATCTGAAATTTCAACTGTGTGGTTCTAGTGGACCTATATAGGGTAGGGTGACGTGGGATCACCTCAGAACGTGTGCATGGTAGATTGCACGACAATTTTGGTGGTGTTTGGAACAGCTCTAGGCACATTCGAGGACGAACGTATGTTTAAGTGGGGGAGAATGTAACGACCCGGTCGGTCGTTCCGTAGCATTTGCACCGTTATTCCTGTTTCTGCCTTGTTATGAATTGTTTAGTTGTTTATGATGTGTTGGAGTCGGGTGGTTCGGGTTCGGAGTGGTTGTGATGAGAATTGAGACAATTAGTCTATTAAAGTAGCCTTATAGCTGGAATAGTCAACTGGGAGTTGACTTCTTGGTAAACGATCTCGGAATGCGGATTTTATGGCTCGGATAGCTTCATTAGGTGATTTGGGACTTAGTAGTGTGTTCGGAATGTATTTTCGATGTCCGATGTAGAATTAGGCTTGAATTGGCGAAAGTTAGTTTTTGGTGAATTCCGGTCGGTAGTGGAAAATAGGCTATCGGGGTCGGAATGAAATTCTGGAAGTTGGAGCAGGTTCGTAGTGTTATTTTGGAGGTGTGTGCAAACTTTCAGGTCAATCGGATGTGTTTTGGATAGTTTTTAGTGTCTTTGGTGAATTCTAGAAATTTCAAAGTTCATAGGCTTGAATTTGATGTGATTTCGGTGTTTTTGCATTGTTTTTGGTGTTTCGAGGGCTCGACTAAGTTTGAATGATGTTATGGGATGTGTTGGTAGGTTTGGTTGAGGTCCCGGGGGACTCGGGTGTGTTTCAGATGCTCAAACGGGCATTTTCGAGCCTTAGGAGATTGCTGGTTTTCTGGTTTTTATGCAGCAGGTATTTCTTCTCTGTGACCGCGTGAGAAGACTCATGATCGCGTAGCACAAGCTGAGAAGGGAAGGATTTTACTCTCTGCGATCGCATAAGTGTGTTCGCTATCGCAGAGGTTGGGTAGCTTAATCACTGTGATCGCATAGGTGTCCTTGCGTTAGCGTAGAGGAAGTGAGGCGCCAGGCGTTGAGCATATCTCTACGCGGTCGCGTGAAGCCAACCGCGATCGCATAGGTTGAGTGGGTTGAGGTCTGTGATAGCGGGCAGGATCCTGCGTTCGCGTAGAAGGATTTCTGGGGGCATGTTGGTTACTTTCTGCGATCACGACTGGAAGTCTGTGATCGCGGTGAAGAAATATGGCCTGAGCAGAAAGTTTAAAAGTTCAAAACGAGGGTTTTAGGCCATAACTCAAAACACTATTAGAGAGCTCGGGAGAAGGAGGATTTGGAAGAGATTTTCAGTGGGATTCTCGTGGTAAGTGTTCTTCAATCACTTTTGGCCTAATTTCATGAATTAGTCTTGATTTTCACCATGTAAATTGATGAATCAAAGTGGAAGTTGGGGGAAAATGGGAAGAAAATTTGGGAAATTCTTTTGATGATTTGAATGGGTATTTGAGGTCGGATTTTGGTAAATTTGATAATGGTAGACTCTTGGGAGGATAAGGATTCCAATATAAAATTTATCGAATTCCGATACGTGGGCCCGGGGGTCGAGTTTGACCAATTTCGGGATTTTTGAGTATTTTTGATAACTTTCGATTGGGTTTCGTTCCTTGGCATATTATAATGGAATAAATCTGACTTTTGGTAGATTTAGAGCACTCGGAGGCCAAATTTAGAGGCAAGGTCACTGCGGAGTAGTATTTTAGCTGGTTTTGAGGTAAGTAATATTTCCAAACTCGGAACTGAGGTTTCGAAACCCCAAATTACCTGATATTTGATGTTAATTAAGGTGACGCACATGCCAAGTGACGGGCATGCGGGCGTACACCGAATGTTTGTATCCTGGCTCATCCCATGGAACTGCCTAATGTTTATTTCGGGCTGATACTTATACTGTGAAGGTTGTAATTACTTGAACATATTAGAAATCATGTCAAATATCACACCCAATATGTTTAGACCTAAGTGGTCAGTTATTGCTGTCTCTATTTGTGACTATTTGCTTTCATGTACTCAGTCCTGTTATAACATATGTTTCATGCCGCAGTCTTAGTATTTATTAGTTTACATACACGTTATCATTGTTTTGGGCTGGTTCTTATACTTGTGAGCCTTGAGAGTGAGACTGTAAAGTATTGACTGAGTGAGGCCGAGAGCCTGATCTTGAGACAGTTATGAGATCGGACTGCGCACCGCAGCGATCCTCGAATCATGCCTTCGTTGGCCTGATATAGCGCTTGGGCTTATAGGAGCCCCTCCGGAGTCTTTACACCCCCCAGTGAGCACACAGATATTGAGGGGTGGATCTTCTCTGGGCATGGATCTTGTTTGAAGTTATTGATATATAGAGGGATGGATCGTCCTTGGACATGGATCTTGTCCGAGTGATATGTTCCGGAGATTGATCTTCTCTGTGGGGCTGGACTGGCCTTTTCCTCAGTATTGAGTGACTTCGTCACCTGTGTTTATGTATGTTCCGGGATGGATTTTCCCTGGGCATGAGGGCCATTTAAAGTACTGAGTGGACTTCTTAGTGAGAGATTTTGGATATTGTGGACATTTCCATTCTGATTTGTCATGATCATATACTGGCATGTAGATCGTACAGGCATACTTGGTACACTTATGTTTATCATCATAGAAATTGTTGTCATGCTTAAATTATGTACACTGATATTTATAACTCCGGAGGTTTAGTTCGTCACTACCTCTCAGCCCATAGGTTTTTGTTCGTTACTTACTGATTTGGTGTACTCACGTTACGCCCTGCACCTTGTGTACAGATGCAGGTACTTCGGGACCCGGCATTGGACATTGAGTAGCTGTAAGAGTTTCCATCAGAGTTGTAGAGGTAGCAGCTGGCGACTGTCACCTCGTCTTCTCTTTCTTACTCTACCTATTGTTCTTTATTTTTGAGACTATGTTGTCCATTTCTCCTTTTCCTTACTTTATGTTATAGCAGCTCATGACTGAGTGACAGTGGATCCGGGTTGGTAGGATTTGAATTTTGGTTTCGGATATTGTTTCAAACTTCAGGTTTATTATTATTATTATCCGTAGACTTTGGTTAAAAATGATATTTTAGTGGTAATTGAATTTAGCTTAGATAGAATGGGTGGCTTGCCTGGTTCCACGACATGCGCTATTAGGACTCCGGAATTGGGTCGTGACATGGATCATGGATAGTGGATGCTCAAAGCACATGACTGGGAACACCATGGATTTTTTCTCACTGAAATCCGTGCAAGGAGGAGATGTATCCTTGGGCAATGGAAAAAGGGTACATTCTCGGCATTGGAAGGGTTGGAAGATCTCTTGAGCACTCAATTGAGAATGTGTACTACGTTGATGGTCTGAAATATAGCCTGTTGAGTGTCTCTCAGATTTTTGATTAAAGAAACAAAGTGGAATTCTTGTCCAAAGTGTGTACAGTTACTAGTCTAGTATTTGGTGAAGTGGTGCTAATTGCCAAGGGGCACAAGAATATTTATGTTGCTGATTTTGAATCACTAGAAGCTGGTGAGGTGAACTGCTTAAAGGCAGTTGATGATGATGCAGAATTGTGGCATAGAAGACTGGGTCATGCAAGCTTTTTCCTCTTGAATAAGCTGATACAGAAGGACCTGGTTCGTGGTCTGCCCATTTCAAAGTTCAAGGAAAAAGAGTATGTGATGCATGTGCCAGAGGAAAACATGTGAAATCATCCTTCAAGCCAAAGAAGGATGTTAGCACATCAAAACCTCTTGAACTTCTTCACATGGATCTGTGTGGTCCAAAGAGGATTCAAAGCAGAGGTGGAAAGAAGTACATTTTTGTGATTGTGGATGGCTACTCAAGATTCACTTAGACATTGTTTCTTAGAGCAAAATATGAGACCTTTGAAGTATTTGTGGCATTCGTCAAGAAAATCCAAGTGAAGATGGAGTTGAAAGTAGCTTGCATCAGATCTAACCATGGGACAAAATTTGATAATGTAAAATTTGATGAGTTCTGCAGTGATAATGGAATCACCCACAATTTCTTAGCTCCAAGGACCCCTCAGCAAAATGGTGTGGTCGAAAGGAAAAACAGAACTCTGGAAGACATGACACGAACAATGCTTATTGACAGTGGGATTGCAAAAACATTCTGGGCTGAGGCAATCAACATTGCGTGCTATTTGGTGAAAAGGTGCATGATCAGATCCCTCCTAAACAAAACCCCCTATGAGCTGTTCAATGGAAGAAAGTACAAAATAACTCATCTGAGAGCCTTTGGATGCAGATGTTATGTCTTGAACAATGGGAAGGATCAACTTGGAAAATTTGATGCAAAAAGTGATGAAGGAATCTTTTTGGGATATTCCTCTCAAAGCAAAGCCTACAAAGTGTATAACAAGAGAACCCAATGCGTAGAAGAAAGTGTTCATGTGCTATTCAATGAGACACCTTCCCAAAACAATGAAGGAAACAGTGATGATCAAGACAATGAACCACTTTTGGTTCCTGGAGAAATATCGGATGTTTCGAATGGCAAAGCTGACATGATGAGTCAAATGAGGGAAATAAATGAAGGCAGTGCAACCACCTCCTCAAATACACATAAGGAACCTGGTACCCCAATTACTACTACTGAAGCTGAAGAAAAAGTTGGAGATGTTGTGCAGGGCACCCCACAGGTTGCGGAACAAGGAATGCAGGAAAATCCCTCAGATGTACCAAGCTCCTCCACTAACCAAATCCAAATCCCAAATTGGAATCACAAAATCTCTCATCCCCTTGATAACATAATCACTCCTCTTGATTCCAGAGTTCAAACCGGATCCAAAACCAGAAATTCCCTAGCCTTTTCAGCCTTCCTATCCCAAATAGAACCAAAAAATATCAAGGAAGCTCTGAAGGATGCCGACCGGATTGTTGCTATGCAAGAGGAGCTGCACCTGTTTGAGAGAAACAAGGTTTGGCACCTGGTATCTCGACCCTCAGATAGAACCATCATAGAGACCAGATGGGTGTTCAGGAATAAGTTGGATGAAAATGAAAACACCACAACGAACAAAGCAAGGCTTGTTGTTCAAGGATACAATCACGAAGAAGGGATTGATTATGATGAGACGTTTGCTCCTGTTGCTCGTATGGAAGCCATTCAGATTCTTATTGATTTTGCATCTCATATGGAATTTACCTTGTTCCAAATGGATGTGAAGAGTGTCTTTTTGAACAACTTTCTCAAGGAAGAAGTATATGTTAAGCAACCACCGGGTTTCGAAAGTCATGTACATCCAGAGTATGTTTTCAAATTAGAAAAGGCTCTGTATGGCCTGAAGCAAGCTCCCAGAACTTGGTATGAGAGACTATCAAAATTTTTGCTGGACAATGGATTTACTCGAGGAAATATTGACAACACCATGTTCCTGAAGAAACGGGGAAGGAACCTGCTCATTGTTCAGGTGTATGTGGATGACACATATTTGGGTCTACAATAGACTCACTATGCAAGGAATTGCCAAATCATGGGCAGTGAGTTCGAGATGAGTATCATGGGGGAACTAAACTTCTTTTTGAGACTTCAAGTGAAGCAGTCCACAAAGGGAACTTGTATCAGTCAACAGAAGTACATCAAGGAGCTGTTGAAAAGGTTCGACATGGAGGAATCAAAAGTGATAGACACCTCTATTGCAGTTGCAACCAAGCTTGACATGGATGACTCTAGATCTCCTGTAAAACAAACAATGTATAGGGGAATCATTGACTCTCTACTCCACCTAACTCGAAGCAGGCCAGATATTGTGTTTAGTGTGGGATTATGTGCAATATTTCAATCAAATCCTAAGGAGTATCATCTAAAGGCTGCCAAAATAATCCTACGTTATCTCAAGGGCACACAGGACCTGGTTCTGTACTATCCCTCAGGTGACAATTTCAATCATGTTGGTTATGCTGACGCCGATTATGTAGGTTATCTAGTGGACAGAAAAATCACTTCAACCATGGCTCATTTCCTTGGATCTTGCCTAATCTCATGGGGTACAAGGAAGCAAAACTCGGTGGCTCTCTCCACAGCTGAAACAGAATATGTTGCAGCTGCATCTTGCTCTGCTCAACTATTGTGGATCAAACAACAATTGGAGGATTTTGGAGTGTACATTTTCAGTGTACCACTTTTATGTGATAACACCAGTGCCCTCAACATGGCAAAGAAACTGGTTCAACACAAGAGAACCAAGCATATTTATGTGAGACATTATTTCCTTAGAGACAATGTTGAAAAAGGGCACATCTGCATGAAGTTTTGCTGCACTGAAGATCAGATTGCATGAATTTTTACCAAGGCACTGAGCAGGGAACACTTTGAGAAAAACATGATGGCACTGGGGTTGATGAGACCTAATTAGGGACTCGGTCCCTCGCTTTGGCTATGAAAGTCACTCTCAGGTACAGTCGGCTAAAGTGTTTTCTAACTAAGCCTAACTCACATTAAAAACATTACAGGTAGACACGCATGGTTATTGCAGACATTAAAGGTACGGCTCTCTAGAACAAAAGGAAGCTGAAAAACGTTTTCATGAAACAAGTACATGACCTGGTTCCTGTACCACATGTTAGTAGTTATGTGTTTTCTATGCCTCTCTCAAAAAGTAACAAAATTAATTACTGTTTCCACATCATCCGCCTTTTCAGTGTCTATGTCTATCACGTCCATGTTTCAAATCCTTCAACTCCCTCTGCACGTTTTCTCTTCCCAAAACACCTACCGCAATTTTCTTTTGAACTCGTTCCTCTTTCCCCTCATTAATACACCTGTCTTTATAAAGTTCTTCCTTCTTTAACCGCTCAGCACCATCTTCTCATATTCTCTCTCAGACAATCGAACTCCCTTCTACACTGTAAGCTTTTCTCTCCCAAAACTAGCAAACGAGAACTCACCCTCTCTCTCTCGTACCACTAACTCCAACCCCGTTTCAGAGGAGGTTCATTTATCTTCTCTCCCAGATGTCATCATTCCCGCACCTGATTCCTCTTCACTACCTAATGATGCTTCTCCTTCTCCAAAACCCGCTGATTCTCCCTCATCTGAAAAACCAAAATAAATCCTAGCAAATGACGCTTCTCGGTCCTTTGAAGCCTCTGAGGATGACCCCTACCAGTATCTCAACTCCTCTCTCCTTGAATCTATGGCTCCTATGGAGTCTCCTGAAAAGGAAGCGACTGAGAACATTATGGCCGTTTCTTCTGAGAGTCTTCCCTCTGAAGGAGCTTCTTCTCTTCCTGAGCCTCAAGGGAAGAACCTCCATGTCCTGTTTGAGTCACTTGTCCATGAGTATTTCCAAGAAAAGTCTGGTGAGGAACCTGGCTCTTCTCCCACCAAAACTCACCAGGAACACATCTTCTACACTCCTCCTCTAGAGTCTATTCCTCCCCTATCTGATGACGATGATGAGGATGAGATGGTCTTGAGTGCTCGCTTTAAGCTTCATCAGAAAGTGATTACTCCTGAATCATCTACCAAGCGACCATCCACACGGTTGCAAAAGAAGGAGGCCTTTGACTATGCTCTTGAAAAGAGTAAGAAAAACAGTAAAAAGAAGAAGAAGAAACTGATGAAGGAAGGGAAGATGGTGATGGATGAAGTTATTCCTGTGGTTGAGGTAGAAGAGGATGTAGAAGAGGAATCTAGTTCCTTGGTAACATGAAAATTTCACTCTAAATAGTCTGTGCCTGGAGTTGTGAATGAAGAGCAAAAGAAACAGCGTGTGTCGCTTGTGAAAAGCAGTGGAAAGCTCAAGCGATCTGAATTTGGTGAAGCTAGTGTCAAGGAGTCTATGGCTGTAGAAAGTTCAAAGGAAAAGTTTGTGAAATAATCAAGAAAAAGAAAAAGAAAAAAGGAAATGGAAATCGTTGGGGGACCAGGTTCAATGAAAACAATACCAAGTGATAGTGGTAAGTGGCAAGAGAATGTGAGGAATCAGAGGATGTTGTGGGGTCGAATGTTTGACCCAGAGATCTGTGAGATGGCTGGGATGAGCCAGAATTTAGCCATGGTTGAGTTTCAGAAGTGGGACCATCTCTTCAATGTGAGTGTGCCCAAAGTGTATGAGGATGCGGCGAAAGAATTTTATGCATCCCTATTCACGACTGATGGGAATCATATCCGTGTTCTGGTGAATGGAGTTGACATTATTTTTTATGACGCTGCTCTAGGAATAGTTCTTCAAGTTCCATCTAAAGGAAATTCTTCTGTGAAAACTGATGTCAATGCTTGTAAGGGAAATTTTCGGCGAGCCATTGTTTAGGCGGATACAATTCAGTAGGGGGAACGTGTCCATAAGAAATCCATGCTCCTTGTTTACCAGCTTCTGTTTGAACTAGTAAACAAGGTACTTCTTCCCCGTGCTGAAAGGAGATCGATTGCCTCCAAGGCTGATTTGACATTGATGGAGGCCCTTGACTCATTCACCCCTATCAACTTGCCTGCTATTATGATTGAACACATGAGTAAAGTGGTGAATGTCAAGGATGGTAATCATGGGCTCCCGTTTGGTTTCCTACTTACTCGGTTATTTGAGTTCTACAACGTGCCTGTTGAAACCCTCGAGTAGGGAACCGCAAGCAGACCTTCTCCAAGACGACCTTAGAGGAATGCGAATGTTTTGAGAAAGCTGGGGGAAACACTTCAACAATATCCCAATTGATCAATGCGATGAATGCTGCCAATGAGGTGATCAAGAAGTTGAAGGCTCAGATTGCTATCTTGGAGACTCAGTTGAGTCAGGCTTCTGGGGGACCTGGTGTTGTTTCTCCTTCCAATGAAGATGTTTCCCTCTTGACAAAGGAGAACACTAATCTTAGGCAGCAGGTTGAGAACCTGCGGGAGAAACTTCTGTAGGAACAAATGTCTGCTAATGCTCGCATGGATTTGGTTCTTAAGACCCTGGTCGCCTCCTCTTCTAAGCCTTCCTCTTCTAGTGCCCCTTAGGATTCCATCAGTGTCCAGTCGTTGTCTGTTTTGATGATGTTTGTGGTTGGCAGTACTTATTTTGTTTTTTTCTTGTTATGTGGTAATTGGATTTCACCTAGATGCTCCCGATTAACAAGTCCAAATTATGTCTTTGCTATCCCAAGCAAAGACTTATATGTATTTAACAACCTTTTTTTTGGGTATGAATGAACCAGTTTCTGAATGCTCTATATAAGGCCTACTTGCCTTCTCTTTCAGTTTTTTATCATGTTGTGTGCACACATGGGGCATGAGTTAGCTTAGTTGGACTTCTTTATGCTTTCTGTCTGATTGTGTCTTTTTATGATGTCAAAAGGGGGAAGGATAAAGATAAATGATGCAAAGTTTAAGGGAGAAGCACATAGACAGGGGGAATAATATGGTGTCCTTGTCTTCCATCTGGTTAAGTTAGGCTATCTATCTGATTCATCAATTATAAAAGTTTGTCATCATCAAAAGGGGGGAAATTGATGGTTTAGTATTATGTTTTGATGATCTAACAAACTTTTATGTTAAGAACCAAATGAAGGACCTAATGCGTAACCAGCACAACCAGTCAGCATGAACTTAAGAATATGTGCAGTGTACATTTGAACTCATAGGAAACAACTTAGGGACATGATCCCTTAACATTCTCACTGACGGAAGTATAGGTCAACTCTACAGCTGGAAAGCTGTGACAGAAGTGATTGCCTGCAACTGTACACGCTACAATGCAGTAACAGTGCAACAGTAACTTTCCATTGGTTAAAAAGTGTACCAACTAAGCATGGGCATCCTTCTTGGGATGTCCTAGGGATATAATATCTTGTTCGGAGACAAACAAGATATTCACTTGAGCTTTACTAAACATTCTCTCAAGCATTGAAGGGTTGCTCTTGCATTGAAGACTCAAGTGTATCAAAAACAAGAAGACAACTCCACTAAGACGGGCTAGTTTTACAACATGTTGTTAGGTGTCCTTAGTTGAGTTGTAATTTTGTATTTTTCTTTCTATTGTATCCTACTCGTTTTCTTAGAAACACGGATTTTAGGAATCTTAAAACCATAAACCTTGTGTGTTTGTGTTGTGACTAGTGTAATCATAAGTTAAAGTCTTTGTAACTAGTGAGTGACAAAGTGGCTTATAATGAGTATTATAAGTTAGTGTGTTAAAGTCTTCGTAAGAGAGTCATTATAAAGTGGCTTGTAATAGTTGAGATTACAAGTTAGTGAAGTTGAAATCCTACCAG
The DNA here is from genome assembly GCA_005239495.1 of Nicotiana undulata. Classification (NCBI taxonomy): domain Eukaryota; kingdom Viridiplantae; phylum Streptophyta; class Magnoliopsida; order Solanales; family Solanaceae; genus Nicotiana; species Nicotiana undulata. Next base: position 81,645 of record ML278319.1, read on the forward strand.
TGTAGGTCGTGGTTTTTTGTCCCCTTGAGTTGGGATTTTTCCACGTAAAAATCCCGTGCTTCTTTTACTTACTGTCTCTATCGATAACTCTGAGGGAACTGGTAAAGGACCAGGTCTCTTTACAGTATGCAGCCTCCTAGAAACTATCATGGAGTTATTTAGTTCATTTGTAAAAACTTCAACACCAAATAAGCTGAAGTTTAGTTTTGCAATAAATCTTTTTTCAACAACTTCAGCAGAAGATGTTGAAGTTATTTAGTTTATTTGTAAAAACTTCAGCACTAAATAAGCTGAAGTTTTGCACAGGTAGCAGGAAGAAGAAACGTCTGAAGTTGTAAAAATTAGGGTATATGTTAAATAATTTTAAAATTATGGGTGTAGGTTAAATGGGGACGACCAAATAGGGCGTTCCGTACAATTTTTACCATTTTTTTGTATATACTTTTTATATATTTTAAATATTTAACTATTGTGACTTATAGTATTTTTTACGAAGTTCCTAAATAATTGGATGTGCAAATTCATGCCGAAAATTATTCAACTCGACTCACCTATTTCAAACTAGGTCATATAAACTAAAACGGAGGATGAGATAAATGACTTGATTCCTCGGTATCTGAGGGAGAGGCAACTTCTCCTTTTCCACCGAGTACTTGGATAAGTGATTATCGATTACTATGATGGATTGATTAGGTTGTATATATTTTTTTCAACGTTAATTAGGTTAGATTGATTAAAGTCTATTAGTTACATAAATATATTCAAGATTCTTAATGAATGCTTGGGTTATTGAGTGTTTTTTACGTTCTAATTAAATATGTATATTCAAATATATTGATTCTTCTATTATTTCCTACGTTCGCTTTTATTTGTGCGTATTAAAAATATATTTTTACTTTTACTTGTCGGAAATTAAAGAAAGATAAATCATTTGCGACTCATTCTTCAAAATATATCTATACTTTTTAAAATGTTATTATTATTATTGGTAAAATTGTAAAATATATAATAAAAGTGGACGACTAAAGATGATCGGTGGGAGTACTATTTAACTAATCCAAGAAGTAATTACTTTTATGTGTTCGGTGACTCTTGATGGATAAATGAAGAGACACTTTGAATGTTATAAATACGAAGACCTCTTGGTTCTATCTGCTTCACTATATATAAAATGGCCTTTTGCTCTGTATTTAAGAGGCTAATTAACGTTACAGAATCAGCATGACTGAAGGTATCCCGTTTTTCTTTTCTTTTTTTTCCTTTGCTTTTTGGATTATAAGTTTTAAGCCTAAAGACTTCAACTTCTTCCAACAGATAGTAAAAGAGCTTCGCCTGAAGGAGATAGATAAGATAGAATCAGCGCTCTGCCAAAGAAACGTTATAGATGGTATTCTTAAGCTCCTGCCGGTAGAAGATGCAGCAAGAACTAGTATTCTATCTAAAAACTGGAGATATATTTGGGCCATGCTTCCAAATTTGGTGCTGATAAGTTCTTTTGCAACAAATTAGCAGCAAGATCTCAATATGTCTTCAAAGAAACTATACATAAGATTCTCTTACAACATCTTGGAGATGTTGTGACCTTTGATCTCGATGTCTCAGGAGTACAATTGTCTCTGTGTCCCCATATTGGTAGATGGATACTTTATGCCACCAGAAATGGTGTCAAGAAGCTAACCCTTAACATGTCAAATAACACTACTTATAAACTACCTTCTTATATAATTAATTGTCCAACACTGACACATTTGGAACTCTTTAACTGGGTCTTCAAACCACCAACTTCTTTTCTTGGCTTTACGAATCTTGTGACACTTGGTCTAGAAGAAATAACCTTTGTGCCAACTATAGAGTTTTGTGTTATCAATGCACCCCTTCTTGTCAACCTGACCTTGATATACTGTAACGGTACTAAATACTTGAACATTGTTTCATCGCGATTGAATTCCTTGGTTGTTCGTGAGAATCACTATGATATTGAGATAAGTTGCTTTATGAACTGCAAACATTTGACAGCTTTACACCTTGTGATACATAATCCGATATCCGCTGAAAAATCAAAATTGGAAAAATTTCTTCTTAGCTTGCCTATACTAGAGGTTCTTACTTTGAGTCCATCTTTTCTTGAGGTAAGAGTCGGAGGTGTTGTTTTACTTGGATATCTTATACGGATCGTCCCTATACTTGTGATTCTTATCTTTGTATTTGTAGTTTTTGAGTGCAGGTGCAGTTCCACAAGGGCTTCCTTTTACATTCAACTACTTGTGGCATCTAATGTTAGGTGTAAACTTCGGCCGAATGAGTCAGATTTCTTACAGTCTCGAGTTGATTAAGAGCTCCCCAAATTTGAGTAAACTTGAGATTTCGGTAAGTAATGGCAAATATATGCGTTCATACTCTAGCTAGTAGATATATCCATGATCTAATTCGTTTTTGCATTTTACATATTCAAATATGTGAATCTGAAATGACCTTGTATATCATTAGGTCAGTGTTACCAGTGACACTGTTGAAGCAGTTTCGGAATATCTAGACACAACAGACTGCTTGGACCAACCACTCAACAAGCTCAAATATGTGGTCATACATTTGTTTAAGGGTTCAAAAACTGAAGTGTTATTGGTAAAGCTATTATTTGCTCGTTGTCCGTCTTTGATAAGTATGAGCATTAAGTAGGTAAAAGCCTCTGGTGCCAAGGAAGAAAGGAATATTGTCATAGAATTGGCGCGTTTCCCAAGGCAGAGCTATTGTATTTTCCATGCTCGGATTAGGATTTTATGTCGGTCATCTATGATTACTAGGAATGCTAGCTTAATGCTACCTGTTGTTCTCAGTGAGTTTTGTCTAAGCCTCTGGTTCCAAGGGTTCCTTTAAATGATAAATATTGTTTTCAATAGTACTTAGTTGTTTTGAAAGTTCAGTCTTTATTTTTGTGTGATAAGATTAGCAGTACTGCCTTAGCTAATGTCTTTCATATGCATTTCAGCCTATTTGGTTACCAAGGAAAAGGGCTAGACAGCCAAGATTTGAAGGGTACACAAGCAATAATATTTGGATGGGATCTATAAAATAGTAAAATATACTCTTAATTAAACGAGAAGATTCCCAGCCAATAAGCTAAGATACTTTAGGCGACAAATTTGATGTGCAGGAACTGGGGAATATTCATCTGAATACTATTTTTCTTAAAGTTTTCTTCTGTTAAAAGTTGAAGCACAAACTCGTTTTAGGAAGTGCCTAATTAAATTCAGACAGTATAATTGGTAACATTAGATGAATCAACTGAAGAATATAGCTTAATTGTTTTATACAAGCAAGATCCTATGCCGAAGCCCTTCTGGCCTCTAAGCAAATACATATAACCAAAAATGATTAACTACCATAAAAGTTATTATGTATTCCCTCCATTCATTTTTAGTTATTCAAGTATTCTAAAAATACTTTTTTCTTACTTGTCACTTTTTCGCATATCAAGAGAAGACAATGTTTTTATAGAGTAATGTTTTGGTGGGAGTTAAATAATTTTTGGCTCCAAAAAAATTTGGTGAAAGATTTTCTGAATTGTTTAGCTCCTAAATTTTCTCAATCCTTTGGCTCCAAAAAAAATTCAAATTAAAGCTTTTAAACTAAAAAGATGGACGAGTTGTAAAGTGTTTATATCTAAAAAAAAGTTAATATCGAAACTTTATAGCGGATAAAACTTGGAGACTCTAACACTAGCTACTTCTAAGCAGTCATGAGGGATAAGAAACAGAGGAAACAAATCACAGAGATTGATTCTCTAGATGGAAGGAGACTGACTGATTCAATAGCTATAAGGGAAAAGATTACCCAGTTTTATAAGTCACTCATGGGCACAACAATTCCCTGTGTGGCATCAGTAAATAAGAAGACCATGAGAAGAGGCAAAAAGCTGAACCATGCTCAGCAACTTCAGCTATGTGAAACAGTAACAGAACGAAAAATCTATGAAGGAATATGCTTTATAGGAGATGACAAAGCACCGAGGGTGGATGGATACAATGCAGTATTCTATAAAATAAAATAAAAAATATGGCCAATTATCAAGAATGAAGTTATAGAAGCAGTAAAGGAGTTCTTTATAGCACGTACTATGTTCAGAGGCATCAATTGTGCTACAGTAACTTTGATTCCAAAAGTAGCTAATTCTATTACAATCAAAGAGTATAGGCCAATTGCTTGCTGTATTATTCTCTATAAAATCATTGCTAAAGTCATGGCAAGAAGAATACAAAAGGTTATTGCTAGCATCATCGCAGACACACAATATGGATTCATTCTTGGCAAAAAAGTTACAGACAATGTGATCTTAGCACATGAATTGGTAAAGGCATACACAAGGAAATACATCTCACCAAGATGCATGATCAAGGTAGATATTCGGAAAGCCTATGACACAATAAATTAGAGAATCTAAAGCGGATGCTGGAAGAGATGCATTTTCCTCCAAAGTTTGTTAGATGGGTGATGGAATGTGTGTCAACTGTTAATTACTACATAGTAATCAATGGAGAACCAAACCAAACCATTTGATGCTACAAGAGGGCTCAAGCAATGGGACCCAATGTCACCTGGTTATTTGCCATAGTCATGGAGTACTTAAGATGAAATATTAGTAACTTGAGGGATAAGAAGAAATTCAAATATCATCCTAAGTGTTCAAAAATGAATATCACTCATTGAGTTTTTCAAACGACCTACTAATGTTTGTCAAAGGAGATCTAACTTCTGTAAGTCTACTATACAGAAAGTTTGGCAATTTCATAGATGCTTCAGGTTTACAAGCTAATATGTCAAAGAGTGCTATCTATTTTGGTGGAGTACCAAATCCTCTCAGACATGATATTCAGCAACTACCGGGATATGGGCAAGGGGAATTACCTTTTAAGTATTTAGGGATCTCACTGGCTAAAAGAAAGCTGAAGATGGTTGAATGGTAACCATTAATATCCAAGATCACTGCAAGGGTGGCTTCATGGGTATCAAAGAAGTTGTCATATGATGGTAGAGTCCAATTGGTGAAATTAGTTCTTTTTGGAGTCTAATATTATTGGGTTTAGCTGTTCATAATACCTGCCAAAGTGATGAAGGCCATAGAAGCTTACAGCAAAAGCTATATTTGGTCAGGAGCAAATGAAATAACTAGAAAAACATTGTTTCTTGGAGTACAATGTGTGTGCCAAAGTCAGCTGGAGGTGTTAACCTCACAAATTTAAAGATCTGGAACAAAGCATCTATAGCTAAAACTTGATAGGAATTACATAGTAAGAAAGATACTCTTTGGATCAAATGGATACATGAGTACTATATAAAAAGGAAGCAGTTAACCAATATGCCCATACCCCAGCAAGTAAGTTGGATGGTAAGGAAAAACTTGCCAATGCAAGAGAGGAATTGAGTAATGTGGAACATAAGTCTCGAAGGAGCAGGAACATGATTAGGGCCATCTACATGAAAATTATAGGAGATCTACATAAAGTCACCTGAAGAACCTAATGTGTGAGAATGCAGCAAGACTAGAAGGGGTCTTCATAACATGGTTTCAATTTCAAGACAGATTACTCATAGCTAAAAGGCTAAAAAGCTAGGGTATGCAGATAGATACAAGATGTCGAATGTGCAAACTAGTAGAGGAAAGCAAAGATCATCTATTTGCTGAATGTGAAGTTAGCATATGAGTCTGGAGCAAATTAATTTCATGGATACAAACTGATTGGCCATCAATGATGTCATGGGGGCAAATGCAAAGCTGGATAGAACAGAGAACAAGAGGAAAGACAAAGCAAGCAAAAAATACTGAAGTTGGTATATACAAAGTTCACATATGCAATATGGATTGAACGAATCAACAGAGATTTTATGCAGAAATAAAAAACAAGTGATGTTGTATCTAGAGAAATAGCATATACCTGTCATGTTCGTGTTGTTGACAATCTTAAGATGACTTTATAGAATTTCATATTTCCTAGTTAAGGTGTATAGGATAGTGTATCGACCAGGCCGATAGTTTTGAGAGTATTAGCCATGATCTCCTATTTTCTGCTTCCCCTGTATCATTTTATGTGACTTGCCGGGAGGTTTTGTTTTTAGTTTTGGAGTAAATTGGGACACTTAGACCCTAAAATGAAAGCTTAGGTTCAAGGAATTTGACTGTTGTTAGAACTGTGTGAAGACAACTCCGAAATAAAGTTTTGTCGATTCCGTTAGCTTTTTTGGGTGATTTTGGACTTATGAGCGCATCTGGATTGTGATTTGCAGGTCCGTAGCTAAATTAGGCTTGAAATGGCGAAAGTTGAATTTTTAGAAAGTTTGACCGGGAGTGAAATTTTTGATATCGGGGTCGGATTCCAATTCTGGAAGTTGGAGTAGGTCTATAATGTCAAATATGACTTGTGTGCAAAATTTGAGGTTAATCGGACGTGATTTGATAGGTTTCGACATCGGTTGTAGAAGTTTGAAGTTTCAAAGTTCATTAAGCTTGAATAGGAGCGCGATTCACGTTTTTAGCATTGTCTGATATGATTTGAAGGCTCGACTAAGTTTTTATGATGTTTTAGGACTTTTTGGTATGTTTGGTTGAGTTCCCAGGGGCCTCGGGTGGGTTCCGGATGGTTAACGGGCTAGAATTGGACTTAGTGTTATAGCTGAAGCATCAGATTTTGCTGGGGTCTGGTTTCCTCTGCGCGTTCGCGAAGGTTCTCCAGCGTTCGCGATGTATGACTCATGTTCGCGAAGCTCTGAGGTATTAGGTCTACGCGTTCGCGATAGGGACCTCGCGTTCGTGTAGAGAAGCTGGTCCGTGGGGTCATCAGGCATTTAGCCTACGCGTTCGCGATGAGGGTCCCGCGTTCGCGTAGGGTCAGGTAGAGTAAGCTTCCGCATTCGCGATTGAGCCATCGCGTTCGCAAATGAGATTTTTGGACTGAAGCATTATTATGATTCGCGAACGCGAGGATGTTTCCGCGTTCGCGAAGAAGGAATTACCTGGGCAGATATAAACATTTCAAAATCAAGGGTTTTGCCATTTTCATCATAACTTGAGATAGAGAGCTCGGATTTAGGTGAGATTTTTAAGGATTTCAGAGAAAACTATTGGATAACGATTCTTAAATCGTTTTTGGTTATATTCCACTAATGTATCATTAATTTCATCATTTAATTAAGGATTTAGGTTGAGAAATTTGGGAAAAAGGTTGGAAAGTTTTTTAACCATTGTTTTGGATTTTGATTGAGATTTTGGTATCAGATTTGAGTAATTTTGGTACAAGCGAACTCATGGTTGAATGGGTGTTCGTATTTGTGACTTTTACCCGATTCCGAGACATGAGCACGGGTACTTTTTGGGGTGATTTTCCTATTTCTTGTTAAAGTCTTGATTTTATTAATTAGATTAATTTCTTATAGTTATATTTATGGTATGAAATTGCTCTTGGATAGATTTGGGCCATTCAGAGTCAAAAAGTCGAGGAAAAGGCATTCTTACTGATTGATTGAATTTGGTTCGAAGTAAGTGGCTTGCCTAACCTTGGGTGGGGGAAATCCCCTTACGATTTGGTATCGTTATGATACTTCTGTGATATGTGAGTGTCATGTACGCGAGGGTGACGAGTGCGTACACGGGCTGATTGTTATAAAATTCGATTCTTACTGAATAGTAACATGTTTTATCTTAAATGAGTTATTCCAGCATGTGTAGATATCCTGCTTAGCCAAATATCGCATGTCTACGTGTCTTAAATGCTTATTTGAACTCTATGCAACATGCTTAGTTGAATTTCTGCTTTTTTTCTTGACTTGTACTTAGTCTTAAGCTGTACGATTTCTTGTTGTAATTGTTATTTCCAACGATTTTGAGCTGTGTGTTTACATTTGGGACTACGAGGCGGTACCTCGGGAGATCCCCGGTCGTATATTTACTTTGGGAATACGAGGCAGTACCTCGGGAGATCCCCGCTGCATATTTACTTTTGGGACTACGAGACGGTATCTCAGGAGATTCCCCACTGCATATTTACTTTTGGGACTGCAAGGCGGTACCTCGGGAGATTCACTGTTGAGCATTTACTTTTGGGACTACGAGACGGTATCTTGGGAGCGCCCCTCATTGTTTATCCCTATGTGTTGTGTTGTTATCTTCATGTATTCCTCGTTTTTAAATTCTCAGTCTTTCATTATATTGCTATAGCTCCTGCCTTATTTATTATATACCAATAGGTCCCTGACCTGACCTCGTCACTGCTCTACCAAGTTAGGATTGGCACTTACTAGGTACTGTTGCGGTGTACTCATGCTACTCTTCTGCACATGTTTTGTGTGCAAATCCAGGTACCTCCTACTAGCCCCGTTATTAGTTGCTGCTCCAGAAACTTCAAGGTATATCTGCCAGCATCCGCAGACCTCGGAGTCCCCCTCTGTCCATTATGCTATCACTCCTTTGTTTTACCTAGTTACTGATGTATAAAGACAGTTAGAATAGATTCTTAGAGCTTGTGACTTGTGATTATCAAGTTTTGGGAATATTGTTATACTCGAGTTGTTGGTTACTTGTACATGCCGAGCAACACTTTTCAGTTATATAGTCATCTGTTGAAGTCTAGTTGTTAAATTTTATTTTTATTTCAGTTATTTCGTAATTGTTAGGCTTACCTAGTAGTAGAGACTAGGCGCCGTCACGAGATCTTACGAAGGGAGATTTGGGTCGTGATAAGTTGGTATCAGAGCTCTAGGTTCATAGGTGTTATGAGTCACAAACAGGTTTAGTAGAGTCGCGTGGATCGGTACGGAGAGGCTATGGAACTATTAGGAAAATTTCACTTCTTTGATTCCTTGTCGTGCGAAATTGTTGATTTCAGAATTCTAAACTTCTGTCTTATATTCTCTCACAGATGGTGAGGGCATGTAGAGTCAGATCAAGTGACTAGGCACCTGCTCCCCCTGCTGGGGCAAAGAGACGCCCGGGCCGGGGCCGGGGTAGAAGCCGAGGATGTCTACTTGGTGTAACTAGAGCACCCGCGCGAGCTGCTACGGAGGAGCCACTAGTAGCTCCAGTTGGAGCACAGTCACCTGAGACGTCTGTTACTGCACCAGCTCTTCAAGAGACCCTTGTACAATTCCTGAGCATGTTCGGTACTCTAGCTTAAGCAGGTTTGATTCCACTTGCTCCTGCCACATCTCAGGCCGGGGGAGGAGCACAAACTCCCGCCGCTCGCACCCCAGAGCAATGGGCTCAGGTCTACCATGTTCTAGAGGTCATACAAGTTCAGCCGGTAGCCCCAGTTCGGCCCGAGGGTAGGGCATCAGTTTCTGAGGAGGAGGAGCTCAGGCTCGAGAGGTACAAAAAGTACCACCGTCCTACTTTCAGTGGCCTGTCGTCAGAGGATGCCCATGGTTTTCTTGAGGAGTGCCACTGTATCCTCCGTACTATGGGTGTACCGGAGTCGAGTTGCGTTTTTCCCACTACGTTCTATCTTAGAGGAGCAACCTCTCAGTGATGGCGTGATTATGAGTTGGGTAGTCCGGGTGAGGCAACTTCACTTACTTGGACTCAGTTCTCGGATATGTTCTTGAGGGAGTATGTTCCCAGAGTCTTAGAGATGCATGGCGTGCAGAGTTTGAGCAGTTGCGCCAGGGTTCTATGACCGTGTCAGAGTATGTGGTTCCGTTCAATGATTTGTCTAGGCATGCACCAGCCTTGGTTTCTACAGTTTGAGAGAGAGTCTGTCGGTTTATCAAGGGGCTCAACCCTAGTATCAGTCTTAGCATGGACTGGTAGTTGGAGATGGATATTGCATACCAGCAGGTTGTGGGGATTGCTAGGATATTGGAGTGTATTCTTGCTCGGGAGAGAGAGGAGAGGGAGTCCAAGAGGTCTCGAGAGTCTGGCACTTATAGTGGTACTCGTGTCCCAGCTGCAGTTCGTCATGGTAGGAGCTATATGAGTCGCCTTGTTCATTCAGCACCTCCAGCCGCAAGTGGTTTTTCGGCCACTACTAGGCCCCAAGAGCCTTATTATGCACCGCCAGTGTCTAGTGCATCTCCTCCACGGGGTGCTTTACGTGGTCAGTCCAGCAGACCTGGTCCGAGCTAGCCACAACAGTCATGCTCTCCGAGAGCTTGTTTTGAGTGTGGCGACACTCGCTATATGGTGAGGGATTACCCCACACTTAGGAGGGGTGCGCCACCACAAACTTCCCAGGCACCGCATGCTCCACCTGGTCCTCAAGCTATGATTAAGCAACAACTACCACTCTACCTGCTCATCCAGCTCGAGGTGGAGGTCGTGCAGGTAGAGGTCGCCCTAGAGGGGGAGGCCAGGCTAGATATTATACCCTTCCTACTCGTACAGAGGCAGTTGCTTCCGACTCTATCATTACAGGTATTGTCCCGGTATTTCATAGAGATGTGTCAGTCTTATTTGATCCATGCTCCACTTATTCCTATGTGTTATCTTATTTTTCCAAGATTTGGGTGTATCCCGTGATTCCTTAAGTTATCCTGTTTACCAAAAGGGCGACAACAAATGTACTTACCCAAAGGGCGAGACCAACAATGTTATTTGATAGGGCGCTGCCATCTATGGTCTTGAGGGCCATACCCTCGATCTAAGAACAAAGACGGGCAAGGGAGGGGATAATCTTCTCGGTATCCACAAGAAGATTATGGTCCATCAGGATCAATATACTTTTTGAACCCACTTCCAGCCTCACTTCAAGCTGAGTAATCCCCTCGTCGATCATCCTCAATTCATATACATCCATGTCGGAATTAGATCCAACATCCTTCTCAGCAACAACCTTCCCTATATCACTAGTCGCAAAAGGCACGTCCGCCGCAACCCCGGAAGATGAGGCCTCTGTGGTTCTCAGAAGAGCATGGTCGTCATCGCTTGCCACGCCTTCGTCTGCACCCTCTGCAGGATGCATACTCATATCCTCCAAACAAGGGGCCTCGGGACTTGCCTCTAGGCTCTCCCCCGATATGCACTGTGTCTGTTTCCCAAAGGACGAAGCCACAATCTCCTACATCGACGGTCGTCGGCCCCTCTCCCCCGACGTCCAAGACCCTCCTCTTAAGAGGCATCAAATCTCCATCACCAATCAAAGGTTCGTCTTCCTCGTCAATGAGAGAATATAATGGAGAAGTCGAAGTCTCCACGACCAAAGCAGGGACAAGTTTAGGTGCGCTAATATGAGTGGTTGTAACAAAGGTAAGATTAGCCGCATTCGAAGCAAAGGGAGAAACCGAGGATGTAGTAGCATTATTCTTCTGGAACAAGGGCGCGGGAGCCCTCGACTTCCTTGTAGACCCCCTTGTCGAAGCTAAAGAAAAACAGAAAAAGTAAAATCAGAGAAGGAAAAAGGAAAGCAAACAAAGAAAGCAAGACACTGATGTTAATAAGGAAATTACTGGTCAACGGGAGAGCAGGCCCGAATTTCTTGAAAAAACTTGGCCATTCACGAATCCCTGCGCTGTGAGGGAGAAGCCACTCGACCCAATTGGGAATATGTGCAACCGACGGATGAGGCGAGGTCTTGGCTACAAAGGGAAAAGACGAGGTCAGAACCCATGACCGAAAAAGGAGAAAAATCAGATACCTACGAGCAGAGAAATCAGGTATTTACAAGCATAATTCAAAGCCTTAGGAAAACCATCGACACTGGCCACCACGTCCTCGATTCTGAAAAGAAGTTGAACCAGAATTGATGGATGGCCTTGTCGTCCATGTTCACCACCAAGCACTTGCCCCCTCGGTGGCGAAGATTCAACATCGGTCCCCTATAAAAGCTAGGGGAAAACATGTGAATTAAGTGTTGAAGTGTCAACTCGACCCCGACTAGATCGACAAACTTGGTAAGAAACTTTATAAGTTTATAGACGTAGCACGCAAGCTGAGCTGGGCAAATGTCATAGTAAAGACAGAAATCGACCAGCGGTAGGAGAGAAAGGGAATAGCCAACTTGGAAAGGATAGGCGGAGAGGGCATAGTACCCGGGATGGTGGACCTGTACCGCATCTCCCTCGGCATGAATCAACTCGACATGAGCGGCAAGGTCGAATTTGACCTTGAGCTCCGCTAATTTCTTTACCGTCATCGCTGATCGAAAATCACCAGGTACAGGCTCAGGGGCTTTGGTAAAATTGGATCTGGAATCAGGGTTGAGTGGTACTATTTCCTCCACCGAAGGGAAAGTTTCATCCTCAACAGAAGTGGAAACACTCTCCCCACCAGAAGGGAACCCCATTGCCAAGGGGGCAAATGCGACTCCCCTCACCGGCCACAGAAGGTATGTTATACATGATTCAATGTAGTGAAAGAGAGTAACAATGAAGAGGAAATGATGAATAAGGTGAACTGCAAGAGGGTTCTACAAAGAAGATGAAGGGGAGGCTAGTGCTTAAAGATAAGAAAAAGTTTGGAAAAGTTCCAAAATCAACAAATTTTCTCCTATTTATAAGGTTTGGGAGGCACCAAGATCAAAACGGCGGGTCATGATTAGCGCGGAAAATGAAACGATAGAGCCAATCAGGGGCCGCACCTGCATCGATGCAATGCGTCAGGAAACGACGTTATTATGGCGCATGATGTCATGATGTCACTTTCTCTCTTGGACCAGATGGCTCCAACAGACTTCCACGACCACGACCTCAACCAACTCAATAGAATTGTATCACGAACGACATTGTCCACTCATCGACCTTGTCAGTGGGAACGACCTCGATAAGCGGAGGGACTAACTGTATGGGCCGAATTCATCTTTAGTCAAAATGATATTAGTAAAGCATCCTTGGGGCACCACGCCGAAGTAATTTGATTATCAACAAAGGTCGTGGTCGAAGAGTCAGCAAGATTGAAGTAGAAGAAACGGCATCGAGGCCGAAGTCGAGCATGTTTGACAGAGTTATAATGGCTAGTGTTAATATAGGACTTAAAGGAGAATATTCTAATGGAGATTCTCTGCACTTGTATATTAAGATAAGGACAACAACAACAACAACAACTACCCAGTGTAATCCTACTAGTGGGGTCTGGGGAGGGTGGTGTGTACGCAGACCTTACCCCTACCCTAGGGTAGAGAGGCTGTTTCCAATAGACCATCGGCATCCTTCCCTTCAATAACTCCCCACCTTGCTCTTGGGGTGACTTAAACTCACAACCTCTTGGTTGGAAGTGGAGGGTGCTTACCATCAGAGCAACCCACCTTGTCTTATATTAAGATAAGGGACATGTGATATTTATTTGTAAAAATACACTTTGACTTGAGAAAGAGAATTGGATCTCATTGCAAATATACAAACATCACATTTTCACTAAGATTCGTGTCTACACTTTTTCACTAGATCCGACAATAACTCAGATATTGAAAGGATTCATCACTCATCATTGTCAGAAAGAACATTCACTGATTTCATCCTTTCTTGAGTGACTCATTCATTCTATTTACTTAAATGTCATTTATTGATATTTATTAATATTGAATGTTACATTATTATCTTTGATTTTTTGGAATATTCATTGCATGCTGCCGCCGTTACCCAAATATATCTACATAGTATTTGTTGCACTTTCGAGGACACCATCTTAAGGATATTATTGTTAGTTAAAATTAATCCCCGTTTATATAAATTTAATTATTTGAATCAAGATCTATATTTTTTTATCAAATAATTCTGATATGCTTAATTTTGGAATTTGGACTATAATAATCTGTTATCGTCTAAAAGAGAATAATAACACGGTCCAAATGGTAGATAAAATAAAAACCAAAGCTTGATCAATATTTATTGTGTGTGTGAATATGCAAAAGTCCAATAACTATAGGGAATAGATACTATGTATAAATGGAGGCTAATCCATCTTTCAATTTTTTTAATAAATTTAATTCGCCTTGCGGTGGCGGGACCTATCTTTTACTTGTACGACCGGTGTACAAAAGAGGAGGAGGGGAACATAAAACAAACCTCCATAAAAGCACATAAATTCATGGAAGAGTGCCAAACAGTCTGTCATTGCTACATCCACGATGGAAGCAGAATTTGTGGCATGTTTTGAAGCCACAATTCATGCATTATGGGTGCAAAATTTTATTTTAGGACTTGGGGTTGTCGACACCATTATCAAGCCGCTGAAAATTTACTGTGATAATTCTGCAGCAGTATTCTTCTCCAAGAACGATAAGTACTTCAAAGGTGCCAAGCATATGGAATTAAAGTACTTTACCGTCAAGGAGGAAGTTCAGAAACAAAGAGTGTCACTTGAACATATTAGAACAGATCTCATGATTGCAGATCCGTTAACGAAAGGTTTACAGCCAAAGATATTTAAAGAACATGTACATAGAATGGGTCTTGGCTGTATTTATGGCTGATGTACTTATGACGTTTTGACACTCTGAGCTCATTTACGTGTTTCTGATATACATTAGTGATTTCCTGTTTCTTATAATGGTGTACACATTATTATTTTGAGAAGTTACAGGATAAGTCTCAATGAGATATATTGTGGACCATAATATTTATAGCTTATGGACCTGGTACGATGAGCTGCTAATGCTGTAGTATATGGAAGAGAGTATGTAGACAAATAATATATAACCGCCATAACTCACATTTAGTAGTTTATCGTATTATGGTGTTTATGATGGACATTATAGAAGAGATTTGTTTATGCGCGACTAATGTTTATATGATTAAATATTAATATTATGTGATTATTGGGCCAAGTGGGAGAATGTAAGTTTTCTCGCATTAAGTTACTTGTGGCCCAATAGGTTTAAGGCCCATACTTATTATTTAATTAATAAATCTCATCCGTCCGATCGGTTATTTGATGGACGTACCGGATTAAGTGAGAACCTCTATAAATTGGTCCTCTCCCCACCCTATTAACCTAAAGCTAGGGCAAAGGGCGAGAAACCAACTTACTAATTAACATTTCCGCTGCACGATAATGACCTACGATTCAGGTATATTTTTTATAACGATTATATGTATCCTGTTATACAATTAAAATTTATGCTAACATATTTAACTCTAACTCAAGATTATGAAATTAATAAAGGTGTATTGTATCTTAGTATCTATTATGGCTGTCAATATTATATCTTGCAATTAGTAGATATCATAGCCACCATAATTAGGGATTAAGCGATTATTCTTGTCTTGGGTTTGAAAACACTGTTATGATGAAATTAATCTCATGATACTTGGCTATAACCCTGTTTTATCTCCTGTGTTAATTTCGTTAACTATGAAATTAGAAAATTTCCTGATTTCTTTGGCTAGAACGCAAGTTTGTCTGACAACTCCTTTGTTTGTGAATATTTCTGAGAAGCAAACACACAAACAAAATAATACTATTATCGGTGGCGAAGCTAGAATTTTTCTTAGAGTGTTCAAACTTGGAAGAAGTAAAAAGAAATCTTTGACAAAGGGTGTTCAATATACGTTATATACCTCTAAAACCTAATATTTTACCTATATACGCAGTGTAATTTTCTAAGATGGGTGGTCGATTGACCACCCTTACCACAGTGTAGCTTCGCCCATGACTACTATATAGTAAATAAATTGGAAAACATTTTTGGCTTCACGTGGCAAGGGTAGTCGATGCGGCTTAATGTTACCGGGTTTGCCAGAACCAACTACTTTTGATATAAAACATAAATTTAAATGTCAGAATTCATTAAAATTGCAACAAATAGTAGAGATGAATTCAAAACTTTACTAATAACGGGTTCAATACTAAAAATCTTAAAGGTTGAACCCCTATAGCTTAAATGTTAAATCCGCCTGTGGTGGCCGATGAAGAGTTTTGTATTTGAGAGATGTTCTTTCCTTTTGTGGCTAGTTTTGAGCGTAGGGTCTTGATGTTGCTTTTTTTTGGTTTAATAAACTACTTAGCTTTTTGCAATTTTGCTCAGACGATGGAATCAAAAATAAATATAACACTAAAGGGTTTACAAAAGTGAGAATGAGATAAATGATTATGGATTACTTTGATGAATTAATTAGGTTGTATATATTTTTTTCAATGTTAATTAGGCTAGATTGATGATTGATCAAAGTCACTTAATTACTTAAATATATCCAAGATTCTCAATTAATGTTTGGGTTACTGAATGTGTTTACGTTCTAATTAAATATGTATATTCGAATATATTGATTCTTCTATTACTATTTAATTAATCCAAGAAGTAGTAACTTCTGTGTATGGTGACTGTTGATGGATAAATGAAGAGATACTTTGAATAAAGACCTGTTAGTTCTATCCGCTTCACTATAAAAGGCACATTTTGCTCGGTATTTTAATTCTCTAATTAACGTTACAGAATCAACATGACTCAAGGTATACTACTCTCCCTTTTTTCTTTAATTTTTTTCCTCTTCTTTTTGGATTATAAGTTTTTATTCAGCTTCTTCGAACAGATAGTGAAAGAGTTGATGTTGAAAAGGATAGGGAAGATAGAATCAGCGCTCTGCCAATAAATGTTATAGATGGTATTCTTGAACTCCTGCCAGCAGAAGATGCGGCAAGAACTAGTATTCTATCAAAAACTTGGAGATATATTAATTTGGGCCATGCTTCCAAATTTGGTGCTGAATAAGCTCTTTTTGCAACAAATTAGCAGCAAGATCTCAATATGTCTTCAAAGACACGGTAGATAAGATTCTGTTACAGCATTCTGGAGACATAGTGAAGTTTGTCCTTGATCTTTCAGCAATACTTTTATCTCCCTATCCAGATATTGATAGATGGATGATTTATGTTACTAGAAACGGTGTCAAGGAGCTAACCCTTAACATGTCAAATAATACTACTTATAATCTGCCTTCTTATATATTTAATTGTCCAACACTGACACATTTGGAACTCTTAAACTGTGTCTCCAAACCACCAACATCTTTTCTTGGCTTTCTGAATCTTGTATCACTTCGTCTAGAAAAAATAACCTTTGTGCCAACTGCAGAGTTTTGTGTTATCAACGCGCCCCTTCTTGTCAAATTGACCTTTATGTACTGTAACGGTACTAAATATTTGAACATTGTTTCATCGCGGTTGAATTCCTTGGTTGTTCGTGAGAGTTACTGTGATATTGAGCTAAGTTGCTTTATGAACTGCAAATATTTGATATCTTTATGCCTTGTGATTAATAATCCGATATCCGCTGAAAGATCAAAATTGGAAAAGCTTCTTTATAGCTTGTCTATTGAGTTGCTTGCTTTGAGTCCATCTTTCCTTGAGGTAATTAGAGTTTGAGGTGTTGTTTTACTTGGGTATGTTATAGGGATCGTGCCTATTCATGTGATTCTTAATTATTTTTATATTTGCTTCAAAGCTTTTGAGTGCAGGTACAGTTTCACAAGGGCTTCCTTTCACACTCAACTGCTTGTGGAATCTAAAGTTAGGTGTAAACTTCGGCCAAATGGGTCAGATTTCTTACACTCTCGAGTTGATTAAGTGCTCTCCCCATTTGAGTAAACTTGATATTTGGGTAAGAAATGGCAAATATATGTGGCCATATTCTAGCTAGTGGATATATGCATGATCTACTTCGTTTTTGCACTTTACATATTCAAATGTGAGAATCTGAAATGACCTTGTATATCATTAGGTCATTGCTACCAGTGACACTGTTGAAGCAGTTTCGGAATATGTTGACACAGCAGACTGCTTGAACCAACCACTCAACAAGCTCAAATATGTGGTCATACATTTGTTTGAGGGTTCAAAAACTGAACTGTTTTTCGTACAGCTATTGTTTGCTCGTTGTCGCATTGAGCAAGAAAAAACCTCTGAGAAAGAAATATTGTCTTAGAATCGGCGCGTTTCCCTAGAGCATCTCTCAAGGCAGAGCTATTGTATATTCCATACTCGGATTAGGATTTTATGTCAGTCATCTGTGATTATTAAGAAGGCTTAATGCTACCTGTTGTTTTTTGTCTAAGAAGGAGTGAATTTGCAAATTTTGTTAACTTTTGGACAAGGAATGGACAGTCAAGATTTGAAGTAGTTTTCGTATAATGTACAAGTTTGCAAGCTTAATTCATACAGAGGGAGATAATGTTAGGATAGAGAATCAGTTCCGGTGTTGCAATTAAACAAGAGGATTCCCAGCCAATTAAGCTAAGTTTCATCTCATAATATATTCATTGTCTTCTGTTGAAAGTTAGTAGCACAAACTATTTTTGACAGTATAATTGGTAACATACATTAGATGAATCAACTGAAGAATATAGCTTAATTGACTCACACAAGAAAGATCCTATGCCAAAGCCTTTCTGGCCTCTAAACAAATACATATAACCAAAAATGATGAACTACCATAAAAGGTTATTATGTACTCCCTTCATTTACTTTTAGTCGCCAAGTATTTTCAAAATACATTTTCATTTTTACTTGTTACTTTGGACATATCAAAAACAGTTTTTTCCTCTTATACCCTTAATTCATTAACCAAGACTTCTTGAAAAGTTAATGATCAATTTTAGCTAACCAATGCTTAATATTGAGAATGACAAAGAACTCTTCGTTAACACAAAACTCCACTTTAAATCATCTTTTGTTCTCTTTTTTGGAGTATTTTTTTTAAAAAAACTCTCCAGGTGATTCAGTGTGTAGATCAAACAAAATTTGATCTACTCTAGAAGGCTCATCTATTGAACCACTTGAATTAAAATTGAGATTAGAAAATGAGTCTACAACAATATTAGGATCAGGTATATATTGTACAATACCATAAGAATTATCAGGCTCAATAGGAATATTTAGATCTATTTGGTCCAATGAAATTTGATGATTATGTCTTGTATCCATTGTTGTTTGTACTCTCATTTGGCTCCAGTGAAGTATAAAAAATTCAAGCTTCTAAACTAAAAAGATGGATGAATTGTAAAGTGGTGATATCTATAAAAAATTAATGTTGAAACTTGGAACTTCATAGTAGCTATAATAATTACGTATGAGAATTTGATTTCAATTATTAAGACTAAGTACCAATTAATAGGGGTTATTCATATCAATCAATGTTTTTTAAGGGACGTGAAAGTTCAAAGTGGACAACTAAAAGTAAATGGAGGGAGTACTAATGTACACAAACAATTGCAGATAATGATATTTTAATGAGAAATTTAAAGTGGTATATTTCAAAACTACAAACAAATCCAAAATGTTAATTACGGAGGAAATATAAAGGAAGACTCTGATTAGCGCTTAATTATCAACTGACTTGTAATCCGCAAATAGAACAACTCTGCCTTTGGAGATGGTCTAGGAGAACGCATCAATTCTGTGGTGATTTTCCTTTCTTCCTCGGAATCAAAGGCTGTATTAACCTTAATGCTCATCCTTATCAAAGATGGATCGGAGAAGGAGAAAACAATAATTTTATGAAAAGCAGTTCGGTTTTTGAACCATCAAAAATTCAAAATAGTAACTGTCGAGTGGGTTCAAATAAAATATTTATACAAAATTTACGTAACTTTAATCGTAATTTATATATATACACGGTATTATTTTTTTGATGATCGGGTTCGCTTGCCACCACGTGCGTCCGCCACTGTGTATTCATCTGATAGTATATTAATATCTTGCTATAAGACCATGGAACATTTGTTTGTTGCAGACAGTTCAACTTGAATCTGGCCATTAGTTGAACCAAATTAACAAGGTTATCATGTATTAATGTACTTATTGTTGATCCCTTTGTTGTTAAAAACATTGTAACGAATTCCTGAGACAGATTCACTGATAGAATTGATGCCTTGTTTGTGGATCTATCAATGGAGTTTCATTTGTTATTGGCCCTTTTGATGAATTTATTGCTTTTGAATATATACGTAAATAAGGATCATCTAATTGTGGCTAATGGATAAATCTGCAGATAGTGACACCTCTAATGAGAAATTAAAAATCTATTCTACATTTGGCAAATACAAATACAATAGCTCTGTCTTAAAGGATCCCCACAAGTTTCAACAAAATTGCCAATTTATTCCCTTATTTGGAAAAGATGAAGCATCAATCTGCTTACTAGCCTCAAACCAGAGATGAGCTGGCTTAAAACCCTAATCCGCATTTGGCAAATAGAATAGCTCTGCTTTGGGAAATGCTCTGGGGAAACGCATCAATTCTGTTGTGGTGACTTCTCTTTCTTCCCTGGAACCCATGGCTATCTCCGGCTTAATGAACATCCTTACCAAAGATGGAGCACGAGCAAATAATAGCTTTACTAAAAGCAGTTCAGTTTTTGAACCTTTGAACAAATGCATGGTTACATATTCAAGATTGCTGAGTGGTCGGTCCAAGCAGGCTGTGATAGTTCCTAAGAGTCCACCAAACAGTAGGGGTACCAGGTCCTTTACTAGTTCCCACAGAGTTATATGCTAGAAAGACAAGTAAAGAGACAAAAGATTTTTACGTGAAAAAATCTCACTCAATGGGACAAAAACCACGACCTACACTTGTAGGATTTCAACTTCACTAACTTGTAATCTAAACTATTACAAGTCACTTTGTAAGGCAACCTTACAAAGACTTCAACATACTAACATGTAATACTTCTTACAAGTCACTTTGTCACTATCTAGTTACAAAGACTTTGACTCATGACTAGCTTTTAGCCACACAGAAGTTTGGAGAATAAAGAAGTAAAAGATTCCTAACTAGTTGCTTCTACAAAAGCTAGTAAGATACAATGAAAACAAAATACAAGATTACAATTTAACTAAGGACATTATCAATACTTGATGAGCACGTTGTGTAGGCCTTAGTGGAGTTGTCTTCTTGCTCTTGAAGCTCTTGAGTCTTTAATGCTTGAGAGCACTTAATGCTTGAATATTATTTTGTAAATGCTCAAGTGAAAAATGTTGTTCTTTTTGCTTCAAGATATTCTCATACATTGCACATCCCAAGAAGGATGCCCAATGTCTTGAGGATACAAGGCTCAACCACAAGGAAGTGACTACTGCACTGTTGCTACACTGTAGCATGAGCAGTAGCAGTCAGTCACCTTTCTGTCACAGCTTTTTACAGCTGTCAAGTTGACCTGTACTTTTATCTGTGAGTCTGATAAGGGATCATGTCCCTTAGTTGGTACCTTCTCATTCAGCAGTGTATAGTTCAGAATTTCTGAAGGCAGAGGTGACATGTGAAGTTGTTTATACATTAGGTCATCGATCTCGTCCTTCACATAAAAGTTTGTTAGATCATCAAAACGGAATACAACTCATCAATTTCCCCCTTTTTGATGATGACAAACTTTTATAATTGGGAAGTGAATGAGATAGTGAAACAATGAGCTACCAGGTTCCTAGCACGTTCCCCCTATCAATATGCTTCCCCCTTAGGTTGTGCTTCCCTCTTAAACAGTGCACAAGCAGGTCGAATTCCCAATTTTTCCTCTAACTTCCCCCTTTTGGCATCATAAAAAGACTTACTTAGGTAAGAAAAACGAAGGAAGTCCATAAAAGTTAACTCATGCCCCTTGTGTGCACACAACATGGTAGAAGACAAAACAAACGTCAGAGAGGCATCATATAGAACAAGCAAAGACTGATTTCATTAATAACAAAAAGACTTAAAAACATTGCCAAAGGCATTGCTCGAAAGCAATAGACTTCATTTGGATTTTCCAAGACAGAAGCAAACATATGTTATCCAATCCCAAAACAGCAAAAAGGAACAGCATTAAGAACTACCATCCACAGCATAGAAGATAACAAAGGTGAGAGGAATCCTAGGGAGCACTAGATGGGGAAGGCTTAGAGGTAGAGGCAGCGAGAGTGCGAAGGACTAAGTCCATGCGAGCATTCGCAGAGGACTGTTCCTGAAGAAGCTTTTCTTTCAAATTTTCAACTTGCTGCTTCAACTCAGCATTTTCTTTGGTCAGGCGGGCCACAGCTGCATCAGATGCACTAGTAGAACCAGGTCCCGTATCAGAGTGACCTGACGCTTCTATGATGGCAATTTGTCCCTTTAGCCTCTTGATGGTGTCCTGGGCAGCATTCAGGGCATTGATCATTTGAGAAATTGTAGAGTTGATGCCCCCAGCCTTCTCGATGCATTCACACTCTTCAAGAGTGGTCTTGGTAAAGCTCTGTTTACGAGTGCCAACGCAAGGGTTGTTGAGAGGGACCTTGAAGTGTTCAAAGATCCTTGTAAGCAAGAAATCGTAGGGAAGACCATGGTTACCATCCTTGAGTGAGACCACCTTGTCCATGTGGTTGATCATGAGAGCGGGCAAGTTTACAGGAGTAAAGTTGTCAAGTGCCTCCATCAGGATCAGATCAGCCCTAGATGCAACAGAGCGTGTTTCAGCCCTGGGAAGAAGAACTTTGTTTACCAAGTCGAAGAGAAGTTGATACACAGGCAACATAGCCTTCTTATGGACCCGGTCCCCATGCTGAACAGACCTAGATTTGACAATGATTTTCCGAAAAGTGTTACTGCATACATCCTTTGCTGGATCTACTGAAGATAAACCCTCTGATGGAATGCCCAGAATTTCCCCCAAAAGGGCATCATCAAACACGATGTCTACATTCCCCACTAAGACACATGCATGACCATCAACAGGGAGGAGAAACGTAGCATAGAACTCTCGTACAACATCCTCATAGACTTTAGCCCCACTTACAGTCAAGAGATGTTCCCACTTCTGGAACTCAAG
This sequence comes from Nicotiana undulata, assembly GCA_005239495.1. Taxonomy (NCBI): domain Eukaryota; kingdom Viridiplantae; phylum Streptophyta; class Magnoliopsida; order Solanales; family Solanaceae; genus Nicotiana; species Nicotiana undulata. Next base: position 104,333 of record ML278319.1, read on the forward strand.
CATAGCCATGAGTTGGCTCATGCCTGGCATATCAAGGGTCTCAGGGTCAATGGTACGCCATAACAACACAACTTGTCTCTGAACGTTCTCTTTCCACTTGGCAACCTGAGAAGAACCAGGTTCCTCTGACGGTGCTCTGTCTTCTTCTCGCTTACGTTTGCCTGACACTTGGACTGACTTTCCTTTGGAACTAGAAGATACAGATTTCGGTCCACTGACCTCCCCAACACTTTTCTTCTTGTCTTTTTGTCAACCTTGAAGACTGATGACTTCACCCTCTTCTGAGACACAACTTTATTTCTTCCTACTAGGGAACTAGGTTCCTCAGTAGTGTCCTCGTCAACCTCCACGACCGGAATATCCTTATCCACTTCAATCTGACCATTCTTTACCATACGCCTTCTTTTTGGCTTGTTAACTTTCTTGCTCTTCTCAAGAGCCCAATCCACTGCCTCCTTCTTCTGAAGTCTAGTGGAGGGACGCTTCACTGAAGATGATGAAGTTGTCTGCAATTTGATCTTTAGTGCAGCAAAACTTCATGCTAATGTGTCCCTTTTCAAAATTGTCTCTGAGGAAGTGATGTCTCACATAAATGTGCTTAGTTCTTTTGTGTTGAACATGATTTTTTGCCATATTGAGTGCATTGGTGTTGTCACATAGGAGTGGAATGCTGTCGATGAAAACTCCAAAGTCTTCCAATTGTTGTTTGATCCACAACAGCTGAGCATAGCAAGAGGCAGCAGCAACATATTCAGCTTCTGCTGTGGATAATGCTACTGAGTTTTTCTTCCTTGTCCCCCAAGAAATTAGGAAGGATCCAAGGAAATATGCCATCCCTGAAGTGATTTTCTTGTCCACCAGATAACCTGCATAGTCAGCGATAGCATAACCAACAAGATTGAAATTGTCACCTGAAGGATAGTAAAGGACCAGGTCCTGTGTGCCCTTTAGGTAACGTAGGATCCTCTTAGCCGCTTTCAAATGTGACTCCTTGGGACTGGAATGAAATCTTGCACATAGTCCCACACTGAAGACTATATCTGGTCTGCTAGTTGTAAGATAGAGCAGAGATCCAATAATCCCTCTATACATTGTTTGATTCACAGGAGTGCCATCATCATCCATGTCAAGTTTGGTGGCTACTGCAATAGGTGTGTCAATCACCTAGGAATCCTCCATATCAAACCTTTTTAGTAGTTCCTTGATGTATTTCTGCTGACTGATGCAAGTGCCCTCTAGGGACTGTTTGACTTGAAGACCCAGAAAGACGTTCAGGTCCCCCATCATGCTCATTTCAAACTCACTTCCCATAAGCGTCGCAAACTCTTTACACAGAGAATCTGTTGTAGCACCAAAAATAATGTCTGCAACATATACCTGGACAATGAGGAGGTTCCTTCCTCGTTTCTTCAGAAAAAGAGTGTTGTCAATCTTTCCCCTAGTAAAACCATTGTCAAGTAGAAACTTTGACAGCCTTTCATACCATGCTCTAGAGGCTTGCTTCAATCCATACAGGGCCTTATCTAGCTTGAACACATGTTCTGGGTGAGCATGACTTTCAAATCCCGGGGGTTGCTTGACATACACTTCTTCCTTGAGATAACCATTTAAGAATGCACTTTTCACGTCCATTTGGAACAAGGTGAATTCCATATGAGATGCAAATGCAATGAGAATTCGAATGGCTTCCATGCGAGCAACTGGAGCAAAGGTTTCATCATAATCAATCCCTTCTTCTTGATTGTAGCCCTGAACCACCAACCTTGCTTTGTTTCTAGTGGTCTTCCCATTTTCATCCAGCTTGTTCCTGAACACCCACCTGGTTCCTATAATGGTTCTATCAGAGGGTCGAGGTACCAAATGCCATACCTTGTTTCTTTCAAATTGATGAAGCTCCTCTTGCATAGCGACGATCCAATCAGCATCCTTTAGAGCTTCCTTGATGTTCTTGGGTTCAATTTGGGACAGAAAGGCTGAAAAGGCTAAGGAATTTCTAGTTTTTGATCCGGTTTGAATCCCGGAATCAAGAGGGGTGATTATGTTGTCAAGTGGGTGAGAGCTCTTATGCTTCCAGTTTTGAACTTGAACTTGATTGGTAGATGAACTTGGTATATTGGTTGAGATTCCTTGCGAGTCCTGTGCTGCTGTGTGAGGAGTACTTTCCACAACATCTCCAACTTTTTCCTCATCTTCTGTAGGAGAAATAGGAGGATCAGGTTCCTTCTGAGGTTCTGAGAAGGATGTTGAGTTGCCTTCCATTGTCTCATTTGCTTGACTCATCATATCTGCCTTGCCATTTGACACCTCAGTGATCTCCCCTGGAACCAAGAGTGGTTCGTTGTCTTGATCATCCCCATTGTTATCCTTGTTCGAGAAGGGAGTTTCATTGAAAAGTACATGAACACTCTCTTCCACACATTGAGTCCTTTTGTTATATACTTTGTATGCCTTGCTTTGGGAAGAGTAACCCAGAAAAATTCCTTCATCACTCTTGGCATCAAATTTTCCTAGCTGATCTTTCCCGTTGTTCAAAACGTAGCATTTGCACCCAAAAGCCCTTAGATGAGTCACCTTGGGCTTTCTTTCATTGAGCAGTTCATATGGGGTCTTGTTCAGAAAAGACCTGATCATGCACCTGTTCACCAAGTAGCACGCAGTATTGATTGCCTCAGCCCAGAAGTTTTTAGCAATCCCACTGTCTATGAGCATTGTTCGAGCCATTTCCTCCAAAGTCCTATTTTTCCGTTCCACAACACCATTTTGCTGAGGAGTCCTAGGAGCTGAAAAATTGTGTGTGATTCCATATTCATTACAAAATTCCTCAAATCTTGCATTGTCAAACTTTTTTCCATGATCAGACCTGATGCATGCCACCTTCATGTTCATCTTCACTTGAATTTTCTTGACGAAAGCTGCAAATACCTCATACGTTTCATCTTTTGATCGAAGGAATAATGTCCACGTGAATCTAGAGTAGTCATCCACAATCACAAAAATGTTTCTCTTTCCACCCCTACTTGCAATTCTCATTGGTCCACATAGATCCATATCGAAGAGTTCAAGAGGCCTGGATGTGCTGACATCCTTCTTTTGTTTAAGGATGACCTTACATGTTTCCCTTTTGCACAGGAATCACATACTTTGTGGTCTTTGAATTTTGACGTTGGCAGACCACGAACCAGGTCCCTCTTTATCAACTTGTTTAAAAGAGAGAAACTGGCATGCCCTAGTCTTTTGTGCCAAAGCTCATCATCATCTTCAATTGCCTTTAGGCAATTCACCTCACCTGCTTCCAGAGATTTGAAATTAGCAACATAGATGCTTTTGTACCTTTTGGCTATCAGCACCACCTCTCCAGTTACTAGACTTGTAACAGTGCATGTTTTTGACAAAAATTCCACTTTATTTCCTTTATCACAGATTTGTGAAACACTCAAAAGACTGTATTTTAAGCCGTTCACATAGTAAACATTTTCTATTGAGTGTTCCAGTGATCTTCCAACTCTTCCAACACCAAGGATGTAACATTTCTTTCCATTTCCAAAGGATACATCCCCTCTTTGCAGGGCCTTCAGTGAGAGAAAATTCATAGTATTTCCAGTCATATGCTTTGAGCATCCACTGTCCATAATCCACTGTAGTCCACTTTCCCTCACTGATCCCTGCACATGCAAGTTAGTGGTTAGATTTAGGAACCCAAACAAGTTTGGGTCCCTTGTAATTTGGAAATGGGTGAATGAGAACACTTCTAGTCCATGCTGGCAGGATTTTGTGTTTTTTGCTGGGACCGGGTCCCTGCTCAGGTTTTTGCCTGCTCGCAAATATTTTATTTTTCCTAACTGACTGGTCCATGGCTGGACAGTTTTCTTTGAAGTGTCCATTGTTCCCACAATGAGTAAAAATCCAATTGTCAGGGACTGTGACATATTTGCTGTGGGGATTGTAAGGAGTATTCTCCTTTTGGAATCCAATTCCCTGCCTACTTCCACTATTGTTAAAGTACATGGCATTGACAACATCTGACGACCATGTCCAGTTTAGAGACTTCTTTAAGTCAGATTTCACCTTACTTAATTCAACATGAAGCTCTTTGTTTTTCTCTAACTCCCTACACAGACTTACTCTTGCTTCATTCAAATCTTTCTCAAGTGTGACATACCTTTCACTAGCTATTTCCTTTCCTTTTTCTACACTTGATGGACCAGGTTCTAGTTTGAGCTCCTGGATGGTTTCCTCTAGACATGAGATTTTATCTTGAAGGTTATTTCTTTCTTGTTCTACAACATTTATTCTTTCATTCAACCTAGTTTTATCAAGACCTAAGCTTTCAGTTTTTTCTTTCAAATCTCTCATCACTGCAGTCCTATCTTCTCTTTTTTCTTTTTCAAGATTGCCTAAGGTGTTCTTTAGATCCTCCACTACCATTAATAGGTCATAGCTAGTTTGTTCTACTTCTCCTAGTTCAGTGGTCAAAATGTCTTTATCTTCGACTAAGACATAGTATGTATCAATGAGAACGTTAGACAGGGACAACAATTTTTTAGGAGAGTAGGATTTCAGATTTCTCTGAACATCCCTGAAATTTACCTCTTATGTGTCATCTTCTTCTTTTTCTTCATCTGATTGAGCCATGAGAGTAAACAATGAGTCGTACTCCTTTGCCTTGTTTTCAACAGCCATCATGGACATGTTTTCTACTTCAGGTTCCTCGTCTGATTCACTGGATGAATCTCCCCAAGCGGCAAGGGCTTGCCTTACAACATTGTCAGGTGCACTCTTCCTACTAAATCTCCTCTCCAGAACCTGGTTCCTGTTTGGAGCTTTGTCCATGTTGAATTTGTAGGTATCTTGTTTCAGTAGCGGGCAGTTTTTTATGAAGTGACCTGGCTTACCACACTTATGACACAAGTCATGGTTCCTAGGCTTGCTTGAGCTGCCTCTTCTTGGTATTCCACCATTCCTTCGAACCATCTTCTGGAATCTCTTGGTGAGATAGGCCATGTCATGATCTTCCTCACTTGACTCTTGTTTTTCAGCTTGGAGAACCAGGTTCTTCTCCTTTTTGGGCTCTCTTCTTTCACTGTCCTTTTTCCTTTTCATCTCGTAAGTTTTCAGGTTCCCAATCAACTCATCCATTGTTAGGATTTGCAAGTCCTTTGCCTCAGTGATGGCATTTACTTTGCTTTTCCAGGAACTAGGTTGAACACTTAGGATTTTTCGCACTAGCTTGTTCCTGGGAATGATCTCTCCTAGAGAGTGAAGCTCGTTGATGATGGAAGTGAACCTGGTATGCATGTCTTGTATATTTTCATCTTCATTCATCTTGAACAGCTCATACTCGGTAGTGAGCATGTCTATCTTTGATTGCTTTACTTGTGTTGTTCCTTCGTGGGCTGTCTGCAGGGCTTCCCAGATTGCTTTAGCAGAATGACAAGCAGAAATTCTGTTATATTCATCCGGTCCTATTCCACACACTAGAATTTTCTTGGCACGATAGTTCTTTTCCACAGCTTTTCTATCGGCATCATTATGATCCAGTCTTGTTTTTGGCACCAGCAATTCAACCTCTCCTACCTTGTGCATAGGAACATGAGGTCCATCACAAATGATGTCCCATAACTCTGAATCTTCAGTCATGATGAAGTCGTGCATGCGAGTCTTCCACCACCCATAGTATTGACCATTAAACCTCGGAGGTCGATATGTTGATTGTCCCTCTTCGAAGTTTGGTGGAGCAGCCATTACAAATCCTTTCTTGGTATTAACCATTTAGAAAGAATCTGCTCTGATACCAATTGATAGTTCCTAAGAGTTCACCAAACAATAGAGGTACCAGGTCCTCTACTAGTTCCCACAGAGTTATATGCTAGAGAGACAAGTAAAGAGACAAAGGATTTTTACGTGGGAAAAATCCCACTCAAAGGGACAAAAACCACGACCTACACTTGTAGGATTTCAACTTCACTAACTTGTAATCTAAACTAGTACAAGCCACTTTGTAAGGCAACCTTACAAAGACTTCAACATACTAACTTGTAATACTTCTTACAAGCCACTTTGTCACTATCTAGTTACAAAGACTTTGACTCATGACTAGATTTTAGCCACACAGAAGTTTGGAGAATAAAAAAGTAAAAGATTCCTAACTAGTTGTTTCTACAAAAGCTAGTAGGATACAATGAAAACAAAATACAAGATTACAACTCAACTAAGGACATTATCAATACTTGATGAACACGTTTTGTAGGCCTTAGTGGAGTTGTCTTCTTGCTCTTGAAGCTCTTGAGTCTTTAATGCTTGAGAGCACTTAATGCTTGAATATTCTTTTGTAAATGCTCAAGTGAAAAATGTTGTTCTTTTTTCTTCAAGATATTCTCATACATGGCACATCCCAAGAAGGATGCCCAATGTCTTGAGGATACAAGGCTCAACCACAAGGAAGTGACTACTGCACTGTTGCTACACATCCCAAGAAGCATGAACAGTAGCAATCAGTCACCTTTCTGTCACAGCTTTTTACAGCTGTCAAGTTGACATGTACTTTTATCTGTGAGTCCGATAAGGGATCAGGTCCCTTAGCTGGTCCCTTCTCATTCAGCAGTGTATAGTTAAGAATTTCTGAAGGCAGAGGTGACATGTGAAGTTGTTTATACATTAGGTCCTCGATCTCGTCCATCACATAAAAGTTTGTTAGATCATCAACGAATACAACTCATCAGGCTGCCATTTCAAGATAACTCAAAGCTGCTTCGGCATTATCGCCGGAACCATAGACCTAATTATGGTGTCAAATAAATACCAAGTCAGTTTAGCTTCTCATGTTTATATATATGCATAACCACATCTCCCATTCTTACCCAAAACTCCAGTATGCTCAAATAAGAGGAACCCCTAACTAGCTGTAGCGCATAGGAAGTCTGATCCAATTTGCCAAAGTCCATACTTAATGATAGAAGCCACACGCAGCCGAGCACAACAGGAAACACATTAGGAACCGTGTCTGCACTCAAAAGTTTTGGAGCAAATACAATAATTAGAATCACATGAATAATATCCGTACAAGATATGCAAGTAAAACAACCAATTTCTTACCTCAAGGGAAGATAAATCCAATTGAAGTATCTTAAGTGTAGGCAACCTAAGAAGCTTTTCCAGAGTTGAATATTTTTTATTATCGACCAACCTACCTAAAAGTACCAGTTTACTCAAACTCTTGCAGTTTGTAAAGCAATTTAGCTCTAGATGGTGACGCTCACGGACAAGCAAGTACTCCAACTGTGGTGAAACCATGTTCAGGTATTGAGTGCCAAGACAGTCCATCAAGGTCAAACTGACAAGAAGGGGGGCTTTAATAACACAAAACTCCGAGGTTGGCACAAAGGTTATGT